>JAAGNO010018572.1:0-24777 GCA_033439905.1 Ceryle rudis
CCCGCCGCGCCCCTCTTGAGGCCCGGTCCCTTCGGTGCTGCCACCCCGGCCTCCTCCCGGTACCGCTCCTTCCTAAATACATTATCTTGCCACTCCTTTCTGACCCCACGCACCTCTTCACCGCACGGACGGGCGCTGGTGTGGGGGGTCTCACACCTTCCCGCAGCACGGCCCTCGCCTCCCCCTCAGCTCCTCTCCCAGCACGGCAGCTGCCCGCCCCCGAGTGCCGGCCGGGACTCCAGCCAGGAGCGGTGGATTTAGAAATCTGGGATAACTGGTAAATATGACAATGTGCGTGACTGTTGTTATGCTTTAAAGATTTCGGTATGAGACAGGCACCTAGACAGCTCTTTTTGATACTCACTGCAAAGTTGGTGGGTTTTTTTAAAATCTGTGTAATTCTTTCAGCATTTGAAGTAATTCTTTGAAGTGAGCTCCCTGAACACAAGGTTGACTTGTGAAGAACTGGGAAGTGTCTCGTTACACACACGCACAGATGCACGCACACACACACACAAATCCACCAGGAACTGCTTCCCTTCCTCCAGGTTACCAAATCTTTGTGCTCCATGCAAAACCCTCCTTCAGGTTTCCTTGGCAAACTTACAGATGATGCGCTTTGTGGAAACCATTAAAAACATGTACACATTTGTAGTGATCTGGTTTGGATGTTTTGAAAGTTCTTTATATAAGGCCTGTTAAAATAGTGTTCTGTGGAGAGCGGTGTTGTCCATCTAACCTTGTCATCCATTCAGTTCCCACTTTACTGCGTTTCTATTAAATACATTATTGCCAAAGTGTGATTTCACAGCCTCTGCTAAATATAAAAAGACAGATTCTGTGTGGCATTTGGAAAGGCGACGGCTCCTTCGCTGAGGGTGGCAAGAGAAACAAACTGCGGTGGTGAGTGCTGCAGCCTCATTCCTCCCAGGAATGGACTTAAAATCCTTGTGTTTCCTTCTCTGTTGCTTTACCACCTCCTTCCTCTTTTCTAACGCTGTTGCTGTTGTGTTTGTGGTGATGATACTTGGTACTCTCCTTGCTTTCTGGCACAAAAGACTGGAAGAACGTAGTTATTTTCTGAATCCATGGGCATCCATGAGCAATATCATCTCAATTGTGCTATCTGAAGAAGAATGGACACATGGGAATATAGGAAAGTTCTACAGAACAGCACTTTGTTGCATTGGGTGACAGGCATTAATACAAATCTTGGCAGCTCTGATGAGGCTATTTGAATGATGGGACAGTGACAAGGAAGAGACATGCATAATGGGTATAGCATAAAAGGCCCTATGGCCATATCTTATAGTGCTCTGCACTTTGTTTGCCTTACCTTATGGGGTTTGAGTTTCGACAGAAATTGCTTTAAGAGGAAGGTAACAATTTAATTTTTTTCCCAGTTCTAAGATGTGTTAGACATCTGTCAGACAGTGATGTATCCCAATATCAATATTTTACTTTTCTAAATAAGAAAAAAAAAGTTCACCATCATCACAGAAAAGATTCAAGGAACCAAAGACTCAAAAGGAAGGAAAAAAAAAAAATTGCTGAAAATGTATCAGCATCTTGGAAACAGCTTTAGCCACTTGCAAGGAGCTGTGGAAAAGTAAGGGAAGTTTCCTAGTGCCTGAGGCCTACAGAGAGCTTCTTTCTTCATCTTGGAGACCGTGAGCGAGTGTGCCACTGAGTGACAGTATCAGAAAGACAGGGAGGGCTAGCAGAGGAACAGGAACATACAAGATATGCAAGATTTATTTTTATCAACACTGTGCACATATCTTGGAGAGTGGAGAGGTCACTATGTTATTGTTGTTATCTCTCATCCTAATCAGAGGGACTGTGCTTTTTCTAGCTTTTTGTGGCAAATGAAGGAGGAAAACTGTTCTAACCACACCTACACCAGTTCTGGAAAATACTTTGGATCACTGCCAAAATAAACTAAACCAAGGGCCGCCTAGGGGTAAGACCCTGTTCAACTATAAAGCAATCCTTAGCATGGAACCCACAAAAGCATGCACATCACCACTTCCCACCATGGAACACTTGGTAAAGCTCAGTACTGGGCCCATAAACAAAAGAACAAACTTAAAGAATTAGATGATGTCCCACTCTGGTTATGGCCATGGAACATGTTAGTCTGGAATTAAAGCAATAACCTGTTTCAGAATTCAATGTCCAAACATCAGTTAACTGGAACTCCTGGGCTTCTTCCCTTGTAAAGTAGCATGCAAGTTAAATCTGAAATGCCTGTATTTTATATCAACTACATTTTAAATGCAAACGTATAAAAAAATGCTATCATGTACAAAACTCCAGTCAGCTATCTTTATGCTATGCATTAATTCCAGAGAGCAACTGGAAATCCTTTGGAAAGGTTGATGTAATTACATCTGATTGTAAATCTTTTGACTGTTTTGATATACTCAGGTGACCTATATAGCATTACGCAGAAAAGAATTTTAGTTTAAAATAATTAAGAAAGAGTAACTGTCTCAAGAAGAGTTTATCTGAGAAATTACTGCTTAGAAAAGCCCTGTATACCTTGTTCTACAGCCATATTTTTTGTATTTCCACATTGTAAATACTCCATAGTATGTTGCAGTGGAAGCTTGGCTTAGCTCAACTTCTCCTTGCTCTGCGGTACTGCTTCTTGGTTGAGAAAATTGATCTGACTCTCAGTTTTTGGTATCTATGCTTTACTTTTACAGCTGATTCAAATGTGTCCACTGCTCGTTTAATGGTGATTTTTCCTCGATATGAATTTCTGTCATGCTTAAACAATTAATTTACATATACAAGGGAAATGTTGCTAATTGTCCTTTAAAATGCCTCAACCAAACAGTCTTTCAAGAGATGTAAATGCAAATGGTGGGAATTCCTGTCAGCAATTCAAGTGAGGTTTGTTTGAATTGAATTGCTTCTTTGCTCTGGTGATGTGGCAAGCAAGTTGTCTGAGCATAGCCTAAAGCTGCCCTTCCTAGAATGACTGGTCTGCTGGCTTTACATATATTAGATGAGGGGTGTGAGCTCATTAAAGCACTGGATTTTTTATACAGTAGTGCGGTTCGGCCATGTTGTTGATGTGCAATAGGTGCCTCTTCCTTTGTTATGTTCTCAGGGCTTCTGGAAAGAAGAGCAGCTAGGAGTTAGTAACAGGCTGGTTGAATTGTGGCCAGTTGTACTGAAGTGTCTTGAAAACAGCCATTTGGTGTATTATGGCCCGAGTAAATCAGCCACTAAGTTTGTGGTTTGCCTACGCAGAAATACATGTGGGACCTGCTTTTTGAAGGTAAAATTGTGATGCCTCAGATAACACCCTAAGGCAGAAGAAATACGGTTATTTGTGAAAATTGTTTGCAGAGTATATTCACGAAGTTGAGAGTTTGTATTAAATCTTTTGAAATGCCCTTAATCTAAGATAGTTGTAAAAAGCCATTGAGCTGCTTTGTGGGATCAGGTAGCTACAATAATGTGAGACTCCACCAAAGCTGGACAATTATTGCCCTAAAAAAAGGTACATAGAAAAGTACAGGCAGCAAAGTGAAGCTGGGAAAATATGGCAAGAGGAGATAAATATAGCAGGACAGAGGCACTAACAGTGCAATCCTGAGAAACAACACAGAGAAAAATCTGAAAGCCGAAAGAGGCCTGGGACTATGATGAAATAAACCATCTCAAGTTATTTGATTCTTTTTATATGTGAGGAAACAGAATTCTATGTTTTTCTTAATAAATAAAACCACGTAATTGTATTCACAATTTCTTCTTTTAACAAAGCATTCCATACACCAGAACATTTTCTTTAACCTCTGGAATCAAAAAAGATTAAAGGTATGAATTGTACCAGCTTTCTTTTGGAAACTGCATTCGACAGCATCACTGGACTTACAAGCAGGGATAGCATCTTAGCCAACCCCTGGATTCAATCAGCCATGAGCACACTGTGAACCCTTTTTTTCTAACTATCAAATTGATGCTATTTTTAAAAAAAACCCACATACAGATTATTTTCAAATGAAGATGTTTAAATGTAGCATTTCATTAAAGAAAAAAGTGACAACATATACTTTAGCTTTCCACTTCATCTTAAATCACATAACTAGATTATTGCAGTATTCTTTAAATTCAGAAGTCCCTTTCCCAAATGGCAGCAAAAATAGCTTTTCTCGTGACTGTTTAACTTCTAAGAAAGCTCCATTTTTGTGCTTTTTCATGTCAATTCTTCCCATGCACTGTCACCATTTTACCAGGGTAATAGTCTATTTTCTTTCCTTCTTTTTCCATTTCTTCAGTATTTTCTGCAATTTTCTTCACTAAGGGAAAAAATATCTGGTCCTGCTGATCAGGGCATGAGTCCTTGAACAGTGTTAAGTTTTGGGAGGCAATTGTAAACAAAGACTGAAGAACTGAGGGACAACTCCTGCATACTTAATTTCTACTTAAGACTGAGTAGGTTTGGATGTGGTTTTTTTCCTGTGTAAAGTAGTGGACAAATTCTGTGTCTATATTTAGAGATACTTGCATTTGATTAAGGCTATGTAAAAAACAGGGGGAATCTAGATAAATGTCACAAATAGTTTGAAGGCTGGAGAAAAAAAACTTTGTAGCTGAAGAGCTTATTGTAACTTGTCAAAAGTGACCTCATTACAGAATACACACGTTTATGCAAGTATTGAAACCAATCTCTTACCACACAGGGTGTTCGAATTATCTCTCCTGGCTTCAAAAACATGACCTCAAAAGAAAATAGCTCTGTTTTAAGAGTGTGGGCCAGCTTGTTTGTTTATTGTCAATGAGTTCAGTATGACAGCCCTTACTGTGCACTCTGCCCTACACCTAGTCTGGGCAGCTAGTCACGAAATGAAAGACCTGGAAATAAAATAAGCCTGAAGAAAAACCACTTGTGGCTGCTTTCTGGCCTGAAGCTTTGGGTTTCTGAAAAAACATAATCTTCCTGGGGTGATTATTAACTATTTGGTGTTTAGGGCAAACTATAGGATATCTAACATGCAACCCCACACCAAGTTTATCATAACTCTAGAACCAAGCTTTAAGGGGTGTTTGGAGGGAAAGCAAACTGCTTGTTGGAGGGGGAGCCCAAGCCAAACAAGGGAGCTGTGTAGGACCATAGGCTTCACCATGCTGAGCTATGACTTTGTGGGACAATAGGTTGAAATAATGTGTTACAGAAATGTGCCTCTGCCAAAATTTTTCATCATTCTTTTTTTCTGTACTTCTGTGAGATCATCCACTGCTGCGAAGGATTTCCTGTTGCTCTAGAATTGACAGCAGATGAAAACCATATTTAGTATTAATTATTAAAGAAAAACAAAGGAAGAATAATTCTCATTCTCACTGGACATAACTAATTCCTGTGGTTCAAGGACAAAGGTGCAAGGAACAAAGATGGAGCTGCTATTATTGAAAAGCTTCACTTAAGACCAAAGACGCCTTGTGTTCAGGAGTGTTCAGGAGCAGCCCTATAAAGTAAAACAGCTGCTGGGAAAAGTGCTGTCACAGAGCCATACTAGTGGTTCTCACATTTGCTGTTTTCTGAATGGACAGGCCAGTGGTGGTTGCCTGTAATACTGTCATTAGAGAAGGTGTTAGTATTTGTGAAAAATAGCTGTGCAGTGTTGGCTTCTTAGTATACTTCAATTACTGCATCAGGACTTGGCCTTTCTGCTCCATCTCCTCTTGAGAGTTCAGAGAGGTCCTGAGAAAGTGGAAGTGTAGTCCTGGGGGGAGAAGCAGCAGGAACTACCATACCTGGAAGAGATATCTTTGATACCTTGTTATTTTATTCATAGCTTCATGATTTTGGAAATTTCTTAATAGATGTCTTTAGGCTGTCTGGAGTCTTCAGCTGTCCTGTGGCAGTCTTAGGGCAGAATTAAAAATGCAGATATGCTTCAGGCAAGAGCTACATCCATTCTGATCTGTTCTGAAGCTGATGTGATGGAGGTGCAATGTCAATCTGAAACCAACAAAGAGCATTATCAATAGAATGAAACCATAGAAGAGAGCTTGAGAGACAAAGTTGCTGAGTCAAACAATAGCTGGAATTTTGCAAAGTATTACACAAACTTTTGTTTCATGTCTGTTCCACTGAGGTGTCACAGTGAAACACCCCCTTTCTTTTCTTCTGCCCTCTTTGTCTGCCCTTGCATTATTGTACTTCAGTGCAGGGATAGCTGCTTTCTTCTCACTCTAGAGGCTCTGACACTGACTTTGATGTCATTTCATAAAACACAGTTTCTGTGATTCTTATAGACTTTGCATCTTTCATTCCAAGGCTCAGTGAAATGGCTTCAGCAGTGTTGTACCTGTGCAAACAGGACCAGCAAGGTTTGAACAGAGCTAACGGCCAGAAATATTGTGAAGATATGCAAGTAGTACTTCTTCATATCTACATTTGAGTATTACTCCTTTGTCTTCTGCTGCATTTCATCTTTTGCTATCTGCATATATTGGAATAGCTTCATTGCAGGAGTGTCCTTTTCCATAAAAAAAATCTTTCAATTAATCCTTTTTTATAAAGGTAGTGGTAGAATCTTGCAGGATTTGAAGTGTGAACCCATGTTAGCTCCTCCAGTGAGCATAATTGTCCCTCTTTCATTCAACAGAGCATCTTCCTTTACTCTGTATTAGTTTTTGTTTGATTAGTGTCATTATTTCTCGAGATGATTACGTGAGAGTTGGTAAATTGAAACATGGGAGAGAGCAGCCTCCCTACTGCTTCCGTGTGATTTCAAAGTAAAGACACTTCTCATAGTTTTCACTGTGGCTACCAGCTTTTTTTTCATATTGTATTAAAACAAGACAGTAGAACTATCTATAATGTTTAAAAAAAAAGGAGAGAGAAATTGCAACACAAGAATTATTAACTGTATATCATAAGTAAACATAAGCTCTCTGGTTTCTGCAGTAGCTACCTTGCTTGGCTCTTTGCTGTTTACTGTAACTGTACATTCTAACGGGATTAGTGAAGTCACACAAATATAACAAATGATGGCTCTGAGCTAAGTTAAAGGCATGAATTAATTTTATTCTATCTCATGCATCATTAAATATTGCTATTGTACTGTCTACTGGTTGTCTATATTCTATGTATTACCTGACAGCAACCATGGTCATTATGGTAATGTCAAGATTATCATTATAGTCCCTTCTGCAATGTAGTCATATTATACTAAAAACTGCATCTTTGAGATGATAGTGTCCCTTGTTTGGTCTCAGCCCAAATACAAATAAATTTTCAGATTTTTGAGGGGAAAAATATTTTTTTTCTGAGTTACTAACATTCAAGGAAATTTATATACTTATGTGCACTTCAGTTGAGATTAACAAAACTTGTCAGAACTTCCTATGCCTTGTTGAACATCCCTTCAGCTAAGTTTGGGAATTTAAGAACATAGAAAAAGTACAATTATTACTCTGAGATCAAAGAAATCATGTGAAAGCTTGTTTGGCAGCATGTGTCAGTTTGGCAGATAAGCCCATGCCCTTCTGCAGTAGAACACTTGGTGTGGTGCCCCAGGCATTCTGGCTGTACCTCCCAGGGTCTCTGGTGTCAGAGACTGGTGACCTCTAATACCCAGAAGCTGATGTGGGAACCAGAGGCAGGAGTCCTGCAAGACTCATGTTTACGAGACTGCAGTTAGAGGGTGACTGCCCAGAAAATAAAATACGTGGTCTCAGAGAGTGATCTAATTTTGGAGGGATGAAGTAAGACCTATTCCAAAGGAAAATACATACTCTTGTCTCTCAGTTTTGAATGGATGATCAAAGAGAAGTTTGTTGATAGGCTCACTAAGTAATTTCTTTCACTTATTCTTCTGTATGTCTCGATAAATAGTCAAGACTAGATTGACAGTTATATTAATAATATCTTCCTGGACCTCCTTTTGCTACATCACACAATTGTCTTCAGCACATAGAATGACAGGTCAGGAAGCTAGATGGCACTATGGTCCAAAGAGATCATGTGCTGCTGGTGAGCAAGATGAAGCTATGCAAGCCCTTTGGTCTAAAAAGCCAAAACTGCGTCAGAATTCCTGAAGTGGGATTAGGGAGAGAACAGACTTTCCACTAGTACTATTACTTAGCTTTTGTTTTTTATAACACTAGCAGGCTTAAACATATAGACATGGTAGAGGAGATTACAGATGTAAAATGGCTTTAAGATTGCCTGCATGGATTAACTGTGAAATTAGGTTGTACATCATTGCCCTAGCATAATTTAAATAGTTTTATACATACGGTCAGATATTTCTGCTCAAATATGTTGATATGTATGGATGTGGATAAGCAGTGCACCACGTGTGTGCCATTAAAGGGAACCAACAAACTCATCTTACTTGGTCCAGCAAGATAGAGGGGAAAAAAATCCACCCTGATCAACTTGTGAGATTTTTCTTCAATGGTTTTTTTTATGGATGGACATGAGGACCTGCACTGCCAAAGCAAAAATTTTGTACAAGCAAATATCTGGGGTAGTTACTGAAGACACTCATTAAATTATCTTTATATACATTTATTTTCACTTTCATATGTCAGTTTTCCTAATTTCTATTTTTAGAATGATTTATTTTACTATTCTATTAGTTTCTAGTTAACTAATATATGTAATTAACCCTTTTGTATTTTTATCAGAAATTGAAATCAGACAAGAATACATTAAGAGAGTTTTTATTAAAATATAAGGCGAACCAAAGCCTTTACCTAACCTGTAATTAGTATTTAAGAGTACAAGGAGGCAACTTAAGCTTAAGAATGCCTTAGAAGAATGTCAAAGTTATTAAAACACAAAACAAATAAACAAAAATATCCCTAAGCTTTGGCAGTCTGGGTAGGTCTTATTTGATAATTGACTTTCAACATTTGAAAATAAATAAAATCCAGGCAGACAAACAACTTCACATCTGTAGTAAAGCCAGCCTCTAGGCTTTTTCATTAGTAAATTTTGCTTATGCAATGAAGGGGACTGCATTGTGACACACTGCGTTTGAACCAAAGTCTTTTGCTGAAGGAAGAGTTGTTTTTTAGAGTTCAGTAGTTGATTTAAGAGGGAAGGTATTGCTATACAAACTGGCAAGTTACACAAATATGCGTCTGTCAGAAAACAGATGCGCTAAATGACTGATTTTGTAGTATTTTATCATGGCAGAAGGCAACCGCAGAATACCATACTGTTCCTTCAAAGTTCAGTATGTTACTAATGTGACAATAAGGGGTATGGATGGGCATGTGACTACTTTAGAAATGCTAGAAAAGCTTCAAGGTTAGTAGTTGTTAGGGAGGCACTTGAGGAACTTCTGGGAAACCTGCAAAAAAGGACAAACAAGGTAAAATTAAAAGCATAATGTAATTACAGAATTTTAATGCTTACACAATTGCAGAACTACATATGAAGGTCAGTGAAGCAAATTCATAGAAATGCAATCCTAAAAGGACAGTGTTAAGGAATTAACGGCTAGAAAAGAAATCTAGCCAAGGAGTAGGAATGAAGAGGAGAAAATGGAGTTGGAAGAAACAGAAGAACAAGATACCTCCTTGGAAATTATAATGAGATAATGAACATAGCAAATACTAGCAAGGAACTAGGATGTTCTCTTGAAGCAAAGATGCTTCAAGAGAGGCTAAAGAGAGGGAATCATACATAGACAGAAGGTATAATGGAGGAATAAGGTCAAAAGTTTTGTAGAAAGTGTGCAGAGATAGTAGGTCTGTATTAATTGGCAGTGGAATTGGAAATTTTAAGAAACAGGCTGTTGGAACAAGCATACACTGGAGTAGCCATACAGATTTCCCTTGGGCTAGAGAAGAAAAAAAAAATCAATTACTTTTAAAATGGCTTTGTTTAAAAATAGGAAAAAAATGAAATTAGTTTCACAGCAATTATTTTTGAGATCTTCCTTCCATTTCAGTATACACTGAATTTGTAAGCTCCTGTTCTATTGTGTATCTGATAATCCAGGAGTCCTTTTTAGCTCCTCTGCTTAGCATCAATATGCTAGGAGGATGTTCTTCAAATTTAAATGGGAAAAACTATGCTTTCCAAGAGGTGGAAAACATCAAAGCCTTCCATGACCAAAATGTCTGTCTGGGAGGCTTTAGGAAGAAAATTCAGAATAAATTATAACAAATTAGAAAATCATTTCCTTCTGTCAACAACATGTGGAAAACTCTAGTTACTGTTAACATGTTTTAGAAACACCATCTACTTGCCGCTCTGCCCCATTTCCACTGAATACACAGCTGCCATGACCTACCCAGAAAAATCAGCATCATCCAGCAAGTAGCATCATTCCCCCAGCTTACACTGATGTGGCAGACCATGAGCCTTATCCTTAATTAACCAGGGATTACTGCTGCTTTATTAAACACCAGTCTTCATTTTTAAATTTCTTTTTAACCTTATGGGAGTCATACCTTTTTCTTTTATGGGAAACATACTGTGAAGTTTGCCATTTGGCTCTGGACTTCTGAGAACTCACTGCAGGTTTCAGCATTCAAAAGCCCTAAGAAATACAGTAGTGCTGATTCAGTATAGCTGTGAGCTTTGTTTTGTGCTGCCTCAGCAACAAGGAGGACTGTCTGCAGAGTACTGTCTGATCTAACAGTGTTTCTGTTCTTTTTTTTTTTGCCATTCAAGTACTTTCCCCTTAGAATTGAAGGAAAGTCACATTTTCTTTATTTTCTCATGATGTGTCAGATCCTTTTAAAAGAGAGTGGATGTTGGCTGAACCTTCTGCAGGTTCAGTCTATAATGGTTAAACTGAACAAAAGCCAAGAGGTTCTCTGATGTCTATTGGAAGTCAAGGGTCATGTTGTATATGGAGCAAAATACATGTATAGTGACAGGAAGCAGTGTTTTCCCTACGATTTAAATAAACAATAGCATGTCCAATGTCTAGTTATTGGGAATAGGAAGATCTTTTTATTCTATCAGATTTCTGTTTCCTGTGACACTCTGTAAGGTACATCTCCTTCATGCTTGCTGGCATTATTTGTATTTTCTAAATGTGTGATGCAGCAAATTCTTAAAAATAACCATCAACTTTGTATTTGTTTTCAAGAAATTGCTGATGCTAAATAAAATACTAATTTTGGATTGCAGCAACTGCCCTAAAATGAGCAGACTCGGCAAAAAATCCAACGTGACTGGTTTTTTGGATTTAGTGTCATAGGTGAACTGAAGAAAGCACAAGTTGATAAATTCAATGCGCTTTAAATTTGTGAGAATGTTTAAAAATAATTGTTCTAAAAATTCATCATTATTTTTTAACTGCTTGCTATACAGTGAAACTGCTAATTTTACTTCACCATCCTTAGATGAATTTATCCACAAGATGGTTCATCCACACAGTATATTTTAAGGGAAAACTACAATATATTTGTAAAATGCTAAAAGAAATAGGATAATTAAATTTTGGCTGGTGACTGTTCACAGAAAGTCCAACCAGGACCTATGAAGTAGGCGTAGGGCACTGTGAGTCTTCTAGCAGAAGGTGCGGACAGTACGTGAAAATATTAACATTTCCTAAAGGTGTTAATTGCTTTTAATTAATGAACAATTCCTTACTTCAGTGAAAATAGTTTCTGAGCAATATGGGGAATGTATTAGAAATATATGATGTTATAATGGGATGTTGAATAGGCTTTTCATTCACATAGCATTTTGCACCATACAGATTTGAAGAGCAGATTAGAATTTCAGATAATTGTTATAAATACTTTTGTACTGCAGTATTCTCTTGAAGATCATTCTTCTGCTTATGTCACAGTTTAGGGTCAGGGCGGCCCCTGGAGGCGTGGAGCCTGTGAGGAGAGCCTGCCCCACAGTCACCTGCTTAAAAGACCCGTTTGTGATAAATTTGTTTAACACTCTTGGAAGGTGTCCAATTAATTATGGTGGGGTTTTTTTTTTTTAAACCTCTGTGAATATTTGCTGCAATATTCCTTTGCAGATTACAGGACAAATTCCCAACCCTGCCTCAGTATCTCCAGAAATTCCGTAATTTAGTGCAGCAATTCAGCTACAATGTGTCTTCCAGGCTACCTGCTGAAGGAGGCAAGCTGGACAACAGAGTAAGAGCTGAGGTTGAAAGACCATTTTTCTGCTTTCCCTAATTTGGGATGCAAATCCCAAGCCTGCTACTGCATTTGCAGATAAAGGAACATCTTGTGGAAAGCCACACATCTTTCTTTTCATCTCCTCTTGAAACAATTTTTCTGGCTGTGGTAATAGCTTATATGCAAGTGACTCCAGTCTGTCTGCCCAAGCTTCTCTTTCCTTTACAGCTTTGAAAATGGCTGCTGATGAAATTGCTCCCCACCCTCAAGACACCTTCCTAGGAGCAGCAGCCTTCCTTCTGGGGTCTGCTGCATGGGAAGGAACAGAGATTCCCACTTGCTTCTCACTTGTGCATCTCTCTTATTTGCTTCTCTTCTTTCTGTTTTGTGAGTGTAAGCTTTGACCAGTAATGCAGCTTTAAACTACAATATTTCTATTATGAGCAGTAATGTCCAAAAGCAACTTGCTCCAGCACAGGTGAGGTCTAAAGAAAAAAAAGATGAGAACATTCATAACCAGTGGAACAAACCAGAGAAAAGAGCCTTGTCTCCATGTGTCTGGTGTGCTGTCTACAGCATTTAGGTGAAGTGAGCATTAGTTTGACCGTGTACATTCCTTCTGTTTTTCTTTCTGTTCTATTCCAGTCTTGCAAAATACAAGAGTGATACCATCTAACAGATACAAGGTTTTTACTGGGAAAGAACAGTTAGGAGTTTTGGAACAAAACAGGTCGCTGCAGATCTCCACAAAATATCAGGAATACAGGAAGATTATTCCATACTCCTAAACATTCAACTTCATCCATGATTCTGATATTAATTTTATATAAATAATTCTTTGAAGTAGTAATGGATGTGGAGGGATTTCCATTTCCACTCTTTTATAAGGGTATTTCCACTGCTTTCAAATCCTCTTTAAACAGCTGCCTGCTCTTAGTACCTATGTACCAAACAGGTTTTCAGAGCTATTAAGATGTGGTTGCTATAGTAAAAGTTTGTTAAATTTTTTACACAAAACATATGAGCCTCTGAGTTCATTGATTAATACTCTGCCAGATAAGCGGAATACCTTCCCACATTTTTATACCTTCATTTACACTTCTTATTTAATGATAGTAAGTGTTCTTTTAGCAAAACTCTTAAGCTTAACTTCAGTTACACAGCTAACTGGAGCTAATACCTTCACTGATGCTAGGTGTATATTTCAGTATTTTGGTGAACTAATAACCAAAAATATTTAACTGTAGAGTAACTTCTAAATATTTTTTTTTTCACTTTTGAGAGTCTGCAATGTGTTGAGATCCTACACCACTGAACTTAGTGCGAAGAGTATTAAGAGATTTTTTTTAAATACTCTCTTATTTTGTTTCACAAATAAGAGGATTTTTTTTAAATCCATTTATGCTTCTTTTTCTTTCTTTTTTATTCTTCTGCAGAAGGTTTCAGTTTCAATACGTCAGAATAATTTTTCAGGTTTCTAAGTAGGTGGGGCGTTTCCAACAAGATAACTTAAAGAAAGAATAGTAGGAAACCTTAATCAATTTAATTCTACTATTTTTGTACAAATGAACTAGCTGGAATGACAGAGCAGGAACTAGGTGGGAAAAGAACAATAGCATGTTTATCCAGTACTACTGAGTAATATGGGGCTAGATTTGGAAGCAAGGAGTTGGAGAAGCAGCTAGTATTGGAAGTTATAAGAAATGTAACCAGGTTAAATATCTGCAAATACTACACTACAAAATATAATTCTGCTAGTTCAGAGCTATCAGAGCTGTTGCAGACTATGTTCAGTAGCAGCTTGAACCATTAATAACTGGTGGAAAAGTAGTCAGCTGAGTGGTCTTGCTAACACTTCAGGTATGATTGGGGAAATGTTTACAAAGGAGTAAGAGAGATGTTCAGCATACTGAATCATAGATTAGCTGTAATTCAAAATGTTAGAAACTGACTTGTGCTAAGGCATAGTGGGAAAGAAATTACATTTAGCCTGTGATCTTGAGATGACTGAAAAAGGCACAAGAACAGTTATGGTGATAGAAATGTGAGAACTGTCAGTGTAGAAGAGAGTTTTTAAAGAAAAGAACAGCAGAGTTCTGAAAGTACCCTCTGCAGAATTGGGAAGAGAAAGTAAATATGCACAGGGAAACTGGATGTGCTGAAACTAGTGTATAAAGTTACAGATTATTTCATAATTAAGGACAAAGATAGTTAAACTGAAATCCTGAAAATAAGATGAAAAATTAATTACCAGAAAGAAGAGTCTCAAAATTACTCTTAATTTACAGATAAACAAAAGGAAATTGAGACAGGTACCTGAGCAGACACTCTTCAAGAAAAGTTCAAAAGTTTCATATAACTGACATAAATTTAAATGGTAGCACTTGCAACTGTTCTATCATAGGAGAATAGCCAAGTTTTGGTATTGTACAGACTCATAAGGATAGAATGACAGAGCAAGTTACCCTTGTCAGCATCATTCTAGGTTATTGCTGTTTGCTTGGACAAAAGTGCCAACTCCTTGCAGGGAACCAGAGGCTGCGAAGGCATGTGATAACCAAGAAGGAAGTATAGGCGTGTGATAGTGAAGAAGGAAGTATTTTAAGTTTTTTTCAGTCTGAGAACAATTTTAGATACATGGAGAACTATACACTTGTGACGATTAATCTTTTAGATACTTTTCAAACAGTTTAAAGTGTGCTTTGCACAATGGGGCTTCCCCTGTCTTGAACTGACCAAAATAACTTGGGGCATTTGCCATTACAGTACTGCAGATCTGCTTGACAGAGAGGCAACTTTCTTCCCAAGAGTGAATTTTCCCTTGTGGCTATCTTTTCATAAGGTACTGGTTCTTTACATGTTTGTACTCGTTAGATAATTATGCCATGACTTCATATTTCCCAATACATGAGGAATACTGAGAAGAAGTTTGTATGACTTCTGACTGTTCAAAAGGAAATGAAGAAAGAGGAAATTACTCTAAGAAGGTGACCTGCAGCTGTCTGTATGTCTGAATAAGAAGAATTATGTACATATTCACACAATGACAAAGAAGTCATTGGGGATCAGTTACTGGTATTTTTGTCAGGAAGGAGCTCTATTAATGTGCATCATTCCATTCACAAATCATTAGTAAATGTATTACCGTGGGCTCTTTTTCTGGATGTGGTTAGAGCATTTAAGAAAAAAGGAAATTTAGATAAGATTATACTGAGCTTCTGCACCCTATTTACAAAGTATGCTGTTATGCAGAAAAATCTAGAAAGCACAGAAAATGGTGTATTTATAAGGCAGAATGGTGTATTTAATGGTGTATATATAAGGCAGACTATTATTTTTTAATTTCTATAATGTAGGCTGTTGTGCATGAGACATCGAGCTGGGAATGATTTGTACCACAGCTAGCTGAAGCATAAGCTTTTAACATGAGCAAAGGTTTCCCTGATAGCATAGGCCCATCCGTGTTTGAAAATGGAGATGATCATAATAATGTTCTGAAGCTTTTGAGACCTCCAGAGCACATACTTTGTATAAGTGTTGTAAATAAATCTTTTTAAGGTTACAAATAATATAAAGTTACCTGATATTAAACAAGCTTAATTCCACTCTGCTTTTTTCTGTTGTAACTCCCTACTAGAAGTGTTACATTACAGAAAATCACCATTGAATCTAAATTCTGTGTGAGGTCTTTCTCTCGATAGTCCGAATGTTGTGCTTTGCATGATGAGCTCTCCGGATAGATTCTTCTTGATCAGCTTTAAGACTTTCTTGTAGGAACCTAGAGGAGGCTGTGCTGTGGAGGGGGCTCACAGAAGACACGGCTGGCTGCTTGAGATCAGGTGCCTGGGTTCTCCACAAGTGCTGGACTGTTATCTGTGAGTCACTCTTCATCCAAGCTTCGCTGATCTGAGATTTATCATTATGTTTTATAAGATGAGCTGCCACAGAGCAAGTTCCTTATCAGGCCCTTATCTAAAAGGGAAGTGTTTTCCTGGTGTAACTGAGGGACTCTGTATGTGTCCTCCTCTAGGGACTAAAATCTCAGTCTCTGCTCAGGGGTGCTATTTCCCCTGAGCTCCCTGGAATTTAGGTGCTCTTAGTACAGAAAAAACCCATGAGCTTCTGGCAAGAGAAACTGCTGTATCTGGGTCTTTCATGGTGTTCTTTCCTTATGTAGAAGTGGATGTGTGTGTGTAGGAAATGGAACAAATGGGTGTCACTTCCCATTAAAAAACTTAAGAAGCTGTAGCCTAAAGCTGTTTTTTTCAGTTTCTCAGTTATGATGCCTTCTCTTTTTCATCTGTAATCTCAAAGCATTTCCTCATAATCAGGAAGATATTACGGCAATTCCCATCAGTAACAGGATTTAAAAGCTTTCACTTCCCTGGCAGCTTATTCAGAGAACAGTAGATGTACCGAATTGAACATGTGTTTTTATTGTACCTATGCCCATACAGTTGATATAGATTACCAAAACATGGAAGATAACTGCCACTGAGTAATTTATTGGGTTTTTCCATCCACTTCTCTGGAGCACCTCAGTTCCATTACCTTTGAATGCCTAATTTAAGCACCTTAGTTTTCAGAGTAATAAGCATTTTTTACTTCTTCACTACTTTTTTTTTAACTAGGCAAAAGGTAGTTCTCACTGTGTTAATTGTGGCTAAATGAGGCAAAGTTCAGGTACAAAAAATCTTCCTTGTCCTCCAACTCCTCATTCATTTCCACAGTCAATCTATCTCCTACAGTAAAGAACGGAAGGGCTGTGATGTGTGTGCATTTAGGACTATCTGGAGTACATGCAAGGAAGGACTGAAAAGTGTTTATTTGCTCGGAAGGGATGTGCATGGTCTGGCCATACTGAATAGTTGGATAGTACCCCAATTTGGAAATAGCTGAACTTTTTGATCCAAAAAAAAATAGTTAAAATTTGAGGAGTTAAGTGTTCTAAGGAACATCTTAAAATAAGTAATGTGAACAACTATATATTTTTGGATGCAGGATATTAAAAATTATGTTGTAAGAGCAGCATATATACCATGAAATCCACTGGGGACTTTGCTATGACCAGTCTGTTTAATATGGAAGTTGCTAAAATACTGGTGATGTGTTTTGAACTCTAATACAGTTGAATAAGCAAGAACCTGAAAATGTTTTCTACTGTGTTTAAAAAATATGTATGTACACAGGCATTCATATGATTAGAGAAGGACTAGATGACCTTTAAAGGTCCCTTCCAACCCAAAACATTCTATGGTTCTATGATTCAAAGAATTTTCAGATTTACCTAGGAAATGATTCTGTAGTGATCTTAAGGATGTTGGTAGTACAGAAAACTTACACAATTCGGTAGGTGTTGTGAGGGATGCAGACATTTTCAAAATAGTCTTAATTGCCAGACAATATCTCAAAGCCAAAAAGCCTTTGTAGGAAAAAATAGGGTCATTCCCACCAACCTGCTTTAACTCGTGTATCATAAAGACATTGAATGGGGACTGGGTTGTCATTAAGGTCTGAGAATCATATCAGTGTAGTAAAGCAGTACAGGTCTAATCAATTTTCACGTTTGAAAATGAGAAGACGTCCTTAATTCAGTTAAGTTCACATCAGGTTCTGCTCTGGCATGTACACAGTTGTCAGTTTGCAGAGAATTCACAGCAGTATGAAAGCTTAATTGTGGTGACTGAGAAGATTTACAAACAGGGCATAGGGGCTGTAATGAGATGAACTGCACCAAGGTGAATATTTTAGCATTTAGCATCTGTAGCTGAGGTCTTGAAAAACAGGAAATTGTTTTAGGGTGGGGACTCCTAAAGCACTTACTGTTCTTTAACATAATTGTATGAAATTCCTGTTTCTGCAACTGCTACATGGGCATTTGGAGTTCTTTATTTTTCTTCTTTGGCTTCCTTCGTATTTTCAATCTTCCACTGATGTTATCAACTAACTGCCTCTTACCATCTTTCAAACAGACACCAAAATGAAATAAAAATGTGGAAATTACCCTTAGCAAAATATTTGGAAAAGAATTGTCCATAGCAGAGGGAGAAATTTTGCCATGCTCCCTTCGCAGAGTCTCCGTACAGCCCGCACAAAGCAAGACTGATGTAAGAAAGAAATTTAATAATTATTGGTCCTAAAAGCTGTACTGAAAAACAAGATTATAATTATTCTACATCTGGGAACTGACACTATGTTTGCTTGAGATATGTGTCCATAGCCAGTAAAAAGTAATTCAAAACCAACCTAATTGCAAAAGTAGCATTACAGTAGGTTGACTTGCTCCTAAGTGTAAGTCTTCTAACTGAAAAATTCTTACGCTCCACATGCCATGGCATAGCATGATGTATACTGGAAGCAATATGGTCTTGCAACAACCATAAATGTTATCAAATATTTTGTTAAAATGTGTCCTACCTGTTAAAATGTGCTATGTATTTTACCAAAACCGTTTTTTCTGCATGTACTTCACATGAACAGCTCATCCTGAATTGTCTAGAGCTACCATCCAGGGGCATGGTAGAAGGCACAGTACATACACTTAAGCTATTCCAAACATTGCACTCCGTAACAAAAAAACTCATCCTTTGCTGCTATTGCTCCAGCTGTGATAGTCCTGGAAGATTTCCCTTCAGTTACATTGCTTAGAGCAACATTGTTTGTGAAATAAGAGAACTGACTGTAGCAGCTCAGTGCTACGTAACAGTAGTTAGTTTCCAGTCGTCCTAAGAATATTTTTCCTTCTAAATATATTTTAAATCATATTTAGTTGGGTTTTATTATTTCAAATAAAAGGTCCTACCTCCCCCTGCTCCCCAAAAGTTTGCATAAAAAAAATTTAGAGGGAAACTTGCAGTGACCTAGTGCATTGTTTTAATGTCACTTTTCCTAGCAAAGGCTGCTTGTCTTGGCAGTCATTCATCATTTTGAAGTCCTTCCAAAGGAAGACGAGGCTCCATCCTCTTTGAATTGGTCCAAAAGAATCAAAATTCAATGGCTAGTGCCAATCCTTGCCAGTAACTTTCTGAAGTTATTACAAATAAAGAACCTCTAATGCCTGATTAGTGGCAAGATTTACAGGGCCCACATGAAGAAAATCTCATGAATGTTTGTATGGCCGAATCACTCTGGTCTCGTTTTTCTCAGCAGAGAAGCAAATAAAAAAATATTTATGTCTCTAAATTGCCTTAAATTTTACTATAATTATTACTATTATTATATTAATAACTCTATTGCTTTACTACAAAACAATGCTGGATGTACATTTATAAAATATATGACTAGAATGTCAATTCAGAAGATCTATAATAATATGATAAGGAATAGAATGTATTACACAGGGAAAAAAATAAATCAGTCAGGATATTGAATGCAATTGTGTACATGCATTGGGGAGATGACTTCTGTTTTGTGCTGGTGAACACACATTACAATTATGTCAAAATCACAAGATATAGGTGAATTATTATTTTTTGTAACTGAAAATGTTTTTCAACCATTTTTTAAAGAAAAGAAAAATTGATATTGAGTTACCTATTTGCTTTTATATGAACTTTATGTGCCCTGTAAAGAATACAGTACTTTTGAAGATTGACATAATCCAACACGTAGATACTTTGGTTCAACATTTGCATTGTCTAGAAGGATTCCAATAGAACTTGTATTAGTTCTATTGTAATACAACTTCCAATAGAAGATGTGTTATTTTCTCTCCCTTTAATAATACAGTTAGGTCTTCAACTTTCCTGTGTAATTCATTTAGAGTGACTATTTTCCATCCCAGCTTGAAAAGCAGCATAGATACCCTCTGAGCTTGTTAAATGAAGTCAAACAGCAGTTTCCATCAGAAATGGTAGTCCATGGCCTCCACTTGTACACATAGAAACAACTTGGTGATCATGGCATTCAAAAATGTTTATAAATGAACTTAAACTTCAATAAGTTTGAGATAATTTCACGTATAATTTCCTTGTTTTATGGAGAATGGGACTAATAAATTCATTGTTGAAATGAGTTGAGTTTCTTTTTTTGGTATGGAGTTTCTTAATACTGAAAAAAAAATGCAGATATAGCATCCTTGTGGCACAAGAAAACAAATGATTTGTATGTTAGGTAGCTTCACTAAAAGAGTACTTATAGGAGACACTTTCAGTAGTAAGCTGAAGTATATATGTAGATCACTGAGTAAAAGCTTATTTTAAAAGAATTCATAGTTACGAAGAAACAGATGTGTATTTTCTCTTTTGCATATAATTATTCCATATATATGTCACTTAGACATTAATAACTTATATTGATATATCTGCTTATGTTTCACATAACGCAGAATATTTTTATAATAATAATACAGGCCATAAAGTTTTGTATTTTAAGGAGTTTTATACTGTAGCTGGGAAAGAATATCCTTTCAAAGGCATGTAACAGGCTGGGATTAAACTGCTGATATGAACACCTAAATGTAGGCTATCTGCAGTATATCTGTAGATGTCCCTATGTCAACTTGCACAGTTACTGAAGTTCAGTAAAATGGTCCAAGTCCTACAGCTGGGTGGAATGTGTAAAATAATAAAACAAAAAATCAGGCTTTGCACGGCAATGAATTTAACTTCTAGACCATCGTAAACCTTAAATTCCTTCCTTTTTACATTTTTTTCTCCTATCATTTTATAACTTATTTTGATTAAAGATCAGATATTAAGCTCACAGCATAATTATAATCAATTCCAATGTTATAAATATCACAGCATAGATGAAATGAGGAAGATTACTTTTCTTATCTGAAGAACAGCAAGCACTGTGCTTTCACAAATGAGAAATCCTCTCATTTCCAGTCAGGTTTGCATTTCCTTGAATTAAGTAGGTTTTGATTTCAGATAATGACACTGTCTGATTATATGATACTTTTTTTGTTGGGAAACTTTCAGGAAGTTTCTTGATGTTTTCAGAGATAAAATGACAGAATTTTATACAAATTTATATGCTCCAGTATTTACCACTCTTTATATGTATTGTTCGTTCTGCATGGGTTTTGACTTGTTTTTAATTTTGTGGGTTTTCACTGTTGATGAAGGAACAATGTTTGCAGTAAAGTAAGCCAAGGTAAAGAAGGAAGTCATACCTCAAGTAAGGGGACATAATATTCTGTGCAAATAAGGAAATTATATAAAGCACTGCATGATGAACTTGGCCTGTTAATGTGCAGTCTTCATCTTCCGCTGAAGCACCCGCTGTTGACTATCGCTGTAAGTTAGACAGTGGACCAACAGTAAATGCTGCTGATGTGGCAAATGATCTGCTCCCTAGGCAGATTTTGCCAGAATACACTATAGTCTTGCACTTCTGGCCTGAGAACGATGTGTCTCTCTGTCCAGGTGGCCAACTTTGTCAGGACAATAAATTGATGTTCTTTATTCTCCATCCTGGAGGAAGTGTGGAGGGGGGAAAATGGTCTTCCTTCCAAAGGATATTTGCCTTTGCCATAGTGATAGAAAAAGCTGATGAATAAATCAACCAGGAAAACAAAACAGGAGGGTCAGAAAACTTATGGCAAAGGAAAAAACAGTAAGAATATTGTATATGTCAGGACTCTGGTTGCTATTTCATAAACAAACTTCTTCCTATTTTTGTATATTTTACTCGGATATCCTGTTTCTTTCTTTATCCCCTGTGTGACATTGGGATTTTGAAAAGAACTGAAGTCATAGGAAAGTTTCATCTATGGTGTATTTGGAGAAGGTAGAGATTTTTCTGCTAAAACTGAGAAATGTTTGAAGAGTGGTAATAGATGCTACTAAAATGGTAAATGCCAATTTTCTCCCAAGAAGAAAAGAGGAAGAAACACATCAGAAAAGAAACTGCTTTTGACTATATACTTTAGAGAGTCACTATTCCATGTATTTCCTTTGAAATTTCTTTGTATTTTGAAATCAGTTTTGACAGGTATTTTCAAGTTGTGTTGCAAAGCCAACTTTCACTCTTTGGATAAAGATTTTTATTCTTCGTGATGAAGTTTGCAAACTTTACTATGGCAAAGAAAGCCTCCTCAACTACAGCCATGCTTTGTGCTTGAGCCCTTGGCTGTGTGGCTCATCACAACAGAAGGTTGCCTATGAAGTATTTAAGAATCTTGTTTCTCATGACTTCAGTTACACAGATCCTTGGCAGAAAAGTACCTCTTTAATGTTTAAGTCATTCCAGTTTTTAGTGGTAGTAAATGTGTTGTTTTCAGTGTTAAGAAATCCATTAGTAAGTCATTACACAGCTGAAGGGAACAATGGAAAGTCTAATAGTATTTCTAGAAGATTCTCTATTTATGTCCATTGGATTTTAGATTAGGCCAGAATAAAAACCTGAGTAAGTAGGTGACATAATTAACTTTGTGAAAATTTACCTTTCGAGTTGGATGCCAACAGGCAGCTTTGTAACTGCATGGGCAGTCAGTGGATGGAGAAGCTGCTACGCAGCAGTGGCAGCCAAACTGTGGAAACGGGGCTGTGAGATGGCCTGAGAGTAATGCATTAGCAGTAGTTGGCAGACAGGAGCGGCCATTTTGCAGTGCAGAAGTATGGAAGAGTCTCTGCAAAACTGGGGTGCTCAGAAGAGCTTATTTGATAAAGTTTAGTAACATCTTCGATCTAGGAGTGAGTAAGACTTGCAGTTGCATGGAGAAAGAGATTTTGCAGTTACAGTGCAGAAGAAAGCTGTATTAAGCAGTGGAATTGGTTTTAGGGTGGCAGAACAGAGCAGGTGATTCCTGAGTTCTACATGAACTAGTGTTAATTAGTACTATTAATTTCTATTTTTCTACACTCTTTAGGATAAGATTTTCAAAGGCTACAAGCTTTACCAATATATGTCAGTAGACTTGTATTGCCAAATCTCTTAGACATTTCTCAGATTTCTTTCCATTTGCTTACAGGATTTTTCTTTTATTGAATTGTGCTCTCAAAATGGCAGACTAAATGCATAGAGACCATGTCTCTCCGAGTCCCTGTGTAAACAAGCATATCATTTGTGTTTTCCCCATTCTTAAGCTTTTATCTTTTCATCTGGTTTTGGCTGGTATCAGAGATGGGATTCTGTCTTGATAAAATTCTGACTGATCCAGTGCAGGTGTTCATATATTCTGATAAAGATCTAAGTTTGATAAACCAAAACCTCAGTGGTGTGTCAAGGTCTGGAGAATGCCATCTCTGTCTCCTTATAAAAACTATACTGATATTGAATTAACTGGAAAAATTTATTGAATGAACTAGAAAGAGGTTTTTTTGTGTAGAGTTGCATTTCTTCTAGTATATGATGGACAAGATCACAAGCAAATAGCGATACTGAAGACTTATGACCATTTAATGATGTTTCTAGAAGAGCTTTTTCCTTAATAACCATTTCCTGTTTTCCAGGGTTTTTTTTTCTCTGTTGTTTTTGTTTGTTTGTTTGTTCTTTTATGTATTTGCATTATTGTGTTTTGTGGAGCAACTCTAAGCGATTACTTCTGCTCAGGAAGCTGGGGCTTTTCAGGAAAGATCTTGAGGTTTTGTTTATAAGAATTTGGTTTACTGCTCTTTCAAGTAGCCTCTCACTATGTAGATCCTGGAAGTTTTTATGAAGTTCATGGCAGTCTGGCATTCGTGCATATGTTGAGTAGTAAATTTGTCAGAGAAAGGCCTGTGGAATTTATCTTTGTGTAAAGCATGATTACATTGTAAGGAATGGTAGATTTCATTCCTCTTGAACAGCAAGATCTTAAAGCTCCCTTGGGCTCCTGGGCACTTACTGCATATTCATTTGGGAAGTACAAAGCTATTCTCTGTGTTACTGAACACTTCTGTGTGTTGTAAGCCCAGATGTGACAATGCAGGCTGTACTTGACTCCAGGCTCTTGACATTCCATACACTTGAAAGAGCTCTCTGAAAAATGCAGGCATTTCTCTTCCGAGACACAGTGAGCAATTACAGCCAAGATAAAACCAAAAGTTCTCCATCACATATCAGGTTAGTATTCCATAGTGTTTCACCTTCAGTGACCTTAAAGAGTAGCTTTGAAATTGTTACAGATGATACAATTTGGTTATTCCCAGTCAAGTCCACTAGCTAATTGTGTCTGTCAGTCAAACAGCAGTGAACTCATCTGTCTGAATTTCCATCTAAAAAGGATTGAAAGGGTAAAGTGAATCTTAAATGGCATATTGCACATTACAAATCCTGATGAAAATAGACAAATGCGATAGTATGAAATGCATTCGTTAAAACATTAAACTGTATAAAGAAAAGTAAAAACGTAAAAGATCAAGATAAGTTTACAGATAATTCACAAAAATGAACCTAACTTCACAAAGAATATTATGCAAAATTGTCAACTCATCATTTTTTCATCTTTATAATAATCTGCCTCTTTAGTCTAAATTAATGGTCTTTCAAGTGGTCCAATCCTTCTGATAACTTGGAAAGTAGTGTTGTCACTTGCATTAAAATATGCTGATTGATTGGGCACTAGTAAACAGTGCAGATTAATTTAGTCACTGCTTTGCCCCTGGGTAGTTAGGGATTTTTAAACACACTGCTTACTTTTCAACCTTGTGATAAATATATGTTCGTTCTTATAATCATTCTGTACTTTAGACTTCACCTGAAAATTTGTCCTCATTTACATTAAATGTGAAAACCTTCTAGTCATCTTTTAAGATATTTTTATTTATT
>JAAGNO010018574.1:0-18632 GCA_033439905.1 Ceryle rudis
GACCGGGACCTATAGATCCCCCCACCCAGACCCACTTGGGGGTCACCAAACCCCCCCCTGCGCGACCCGGGACGACACACGCCCCCCCCCCCCCCCCCCCCCGGGCCGCCCGGCTCCCCCCCCGCGAAGTTCCCTTTTTTGTGGGCCCCCCCCCCCCGCCAGCTGTCGCACAGCTGTCCCCCAGGGACAGTGCTCAGGCACTGGAGAGGCATCACGGTGCAGGGTGCCCACGAAGGGTCCAGCCACAGCACAACTGAGGGTTAAAAAAGGGGTAAGTAAAAAACCAGAAAAGGGAGGACACTGCCAATATCATCCTGGTGAATATCCCTTGTTACAGAAGCCTGAATTAGCACAGAAAAAACCAAATACTATGTAGTTTTCCATTACTTTAATTCTAAGATAAACTAAAGCTCTTTTAGAAACTTTAAGAGTTCTGTTTTACAACCTTGCAGCTCTTTGTTTCTTTGAGCATGTTTGGTAAGTGAGGCACACCGATCATTTTTTCATTATCTTACAGCATTGGCATAGCAGCAAATTAATAGAATGGGAAACAAAACACAGGCTGTGGGCAAAGCCAGGGAACTATGAGGAGGAAAAGCAGAGGAAGGGCTGCTTTGTGCTAAGGTACCGCTCACAGGGGTGCATTGTGAGGGCAGCTGGACCCCGACAGAGACGCCTTCAGCTGTGCAGGCAGCTGAGGAGCCTGGCTGGTTTCACAGAGGCAAAGGTAGTGCCGGCAGCCTTTTGTTCATCGTCTCTTTCCTGGCCCCTCGATGGCAGTCTAGTTCCTGCTTGTAAGAGATGCTGAGATCTTCTTGGAGCTCCTCTCTGTGGGGAGAGAGAGGGAGGGGTGCGGACACAGTCTCGTACCAGCAGAAACGGTGCAGGAAGGGGAATGCCTGCAAATGTCACCACGGGTCCTGTGCTCGCTAGGGAACCAACCCAGGAGGGCAGGGACCTGCCTCTGGCTGCTAGCCACAGCAAAGTGTCTGAGGAAGTTGTGTTGGGTTTTACCCAAATATTATACTCCAAAACATTCTAAAACATGGCTGTAAAGACCATGAGAGTTGAAGACAAACAGTAAAAAAATAGGAAATTACAGCTTCCCACAAGAACTGCTGCTCTTGTGCCAATGTGTCGTGCTGCAGGTACTGCCATTTTCAGCTAATGTCACCCCGATAGGATTAATGAAATCTGTGTGTCTGTGAGTATGAAATGTCTTTTCCACTAACCTCATTCTTGGAAAAGATTATTTCTTTCCAATAAAAACATGATTAGTCTGAAGCAGACAAAGTATGGTAAAGCCCCACAGAAGTTACTTACGTCAGGCAAAGTCAGTGGCCATGACACCAGAGCTCTTTGCTGGCAAGCACAGGTCACAGCACCTGCACCCAGTACCATACCTGTTCTTTCTGGAGCCAAGCACTCAATTTTTTTTTGGTTTGCCTTTGTATTTCCTCCAGTCATTGCAAAGGGAGGAGAGACAGAGGGTGAAAAATACTTGTTCTATTAAGCATTGCTAATAGATTCTCTGCTCACCCCCCCCCACCCTTTCATACCAGTGGAGGATATGAGCCTTTCCTCCTTTACATCTCAAATAAATATAAACAAACATATTATCTATCCATATGTATACATACACTCGCTGTGGGTGCTAGGATGCCATTTCCAATACCCCTCTGTGGCACACAGGGCAGGAGCACGTCCCTGCCAGTGCCTGGGGTGAGGGGTGCACGCTTTGGGACCCTCTTGGGCACGACCAGGGTGAGTGAGCTCCCAATGAGTACACAGAGCAGCTCCCACCTTGGTCCCAGCAGAGCTCTGCCGATGGAGCTGCTGCGTCACGTGCCCCTGTCCTGTGGCACCCACCGAGCAGCATCGGCCAGCGCAGGACACAGCACCTGGCTTACGGTCGTGTCTGACCCGTCTGGCCTTTGGGGGTGGCTGGGGAGAACACCCCGAGTGTTCCTTAGTCCACCTTGTTTTAAATTAACTGTAGGAGGTACAAAATTAAGAAAATTGGCCCTATTGTTACTGCATTTGATTGAAGTATTTATAATCCAATAATTCCATAAGAACAGCTCAGAGGAGGATGTGAGGGGGAGTTTGACGGGGTAGTGATTGGGTTGCAAAAACACTTTATTCTTTCGCTAAGACTCTGTTCCCCAGTGCAGCTGCGTTCAAATCCAAAATCAGCCCATTATCCAGACTATTGGCTCCCTTCACACTGTAATTGCCACACAGAAAGAGGCTGGCCCCTCTCAGAAAGCCTCATTTTCCACCAGGACTCAGGGAAGGAATACAGGAGTTTCACTTGGGTAATAATGTATTTTTGAGGGATAGTAATAATCATAGGCATCAGGCTGTCTCTGAAAACAAAGACTGTTTTTCACCAGCAAGACTTTGATTGGAGCTGCAATGTTTTCCCTTAAAACTGAACTTCTGCTGCCAATAAAAGGAATCAGGTTCCCATTTTTAATCTTTTTTTTTTTTTTTTTTTCTTTTGGTTTGTTGTTTCTCCCTGCAGTTTGGTTCCAGTTGAGAGGATTTGCTCTTATTAATGTCCCCCTAATTCTCCAAACACCCTGCCCCATTCCCCAGCCCTCCATCCCCACGGCTGGGGCAGCATGATCTAGGAGGGGCTGGGGCGTGGTTCCCCTTTTTCCACTTTGGAGGGAATCCAACAGCAGAGAGGGTCCTGGGGCTGGGATGTGGTTTCTTCTCCCAGCAAAGTCTGGGGCTGATATTTGCACTGACTGCGTGGGTGATGCAGCACAGCCAGAGACGCATCCCAAACACGGCCACGGCGAAGCTTTTCAGCTGCCTTTTGAAACCTGCATGTAGAGAGACGCTGGGAGTCAGCCCAGGTTTGAAAGGTGAGGTTGGAAGGTAAAAGAAAAATAAATTTGTCTCCTGGCAAACACAGTCCATAATTCAATAATGTGCTGTAAAATGCGTATTTTCATTCAGTGGTGATTGCCCCTGTGTCCCACAGGGCAGCAGTAAGAGGAGAGCTGGGCATGATGGGGAAAGCAGAGAACCAACAATAAGAAATCATCTGTGGGGAAGGAGAGGAAAGGGAAGGAGGAAAGAAACTTGGGGCTAGAAAGTCAGTTCCCTCTAATGGAGTTAAGTCTTCCTTTTCAGCCACCCAACTTTACCTGGCTGTGCTCTCACCCCTCAGCAGAGGGACTCGGGGCAGATTTCCAAGGCTCGGTGCCAAGGGGAGGGTGGAGGTGTCAGGCAGAGCAGGATGAGCCCTGCAGGACAAGCGGTTTGCTGGGGCACTATGCGTGACTGATGCCTACGGGGACGAGCAATCCCCACGCGAGAGGCAGCATGAGGGAGCTGAGCAGCAGGGCCTGCCCTTCCTGACAGGAAAATGAGATGAAATTTAATTACTGGCTTTCTCCTCGAGTTCATCCCCTTAACCCTCTTCTCTCCCCACCACATTGGAGCTGGTATTCAACCCCACACTTTGCTGCTTGTACAGAGTACATGTGTTCCTTCTGACAGCACTGGTCCACAGATCTGATCATGGTGCTAAGGACAAGAATCCCAAGTACTCTGAGGGGGAACACAGTTTATTATCACTCCCTGTGCATCAGTCAAAAATGAAGCGAGACCAGATAACACAACCGCTCTGAGACAAGGAGCAGAGCAGGGTGTAAACCTCTTGTTCCCAGGGAGCTGCTGGCTTGGGTGTAAGCATCTGATTTGCATGGGAGTGGCCACCCCAGGGACTTCTGCAGAAGAGCAGACCCTTGAGGTGGAGCCAAACCCACCCACACCTTACCTACTGCAGCGTGGCCAGTCCCCAGACACCTGAGAATGCAAAGACCTGGCTGGTTCCAGCCCCAAACCAAGGAGTCACTCAAAGGTAAGGCAAAGCACGTGCTGAATTCCCATCCCCACAGCAGGCAAGAGGCTGCCCCTCCCCACCTTGGGTGCTCTCCTCCAAACACAGCCTTCCTGCAGCACCAGGGGCCTCAGGGCACAGGCTGGGCTCTCAGCCCAGGTCCCAGGACCTGCCTCACTCGTGGGAGGACTGGGCCCCTCCTGATCCCACCCGTCTGCACCATCCATCTCCAACTTCACTCGGGGCTCAGCCCAGGCAGAGACACCGGGATCACTTACCCCTTGGAGACCCTGCAGGAGGCTGGTTGCTCTCAGTGCAGCAGCAAGTTCACCTCACTTGTAATTCAGGGTCTATTATTTTTGAGCATTTGTGAAAATAGAGGTTCTACGCACCCAAGGATCTTCATGGGAAAGGCTTCTTTGGAGGCCACATGCTGAACACCTCTACGGTGCTGTTTCTGCATTCAGTGATGAATGACTGGCTCTTCTGGGCCTTGACTCCCGAGGCTGCATTATCCATACCCACTGCACCATCTCTGCAGCAGAGGTGCCAGCAGCAACAGGACCATGCACAACAGCATCGCGTGTGGGTGCTCTTCACGCTGGGAAGCGGCTACATCAGTGCAAGCACCTAACAAGCCTGCGAGAGTGTGGTCAAGTATAATAGCTCCAACTGGAAAAGAAAATCATCATATCCTTCATCCTAATAATTAAAGAACAGACCAAGTGTAAGGGCATGAACAGACTCAATGAATGCTGCGATTACCAAGTTTAAAGAAGAACTGCTCCTTGGCAAAGCCTCAGGAGCAGGAGCTCACAGGGTCTTTGTCTCCCCCCTGTTTGCAAGCCACACAACAAACCCCACTCGGGATTTGATCCTTCTGAGGAAGATTAAGCTTGCACAACAAACTGCAGCTGATCTGCCCTGACCAGGGCAGGCACCTCAGGGGAAGGGGCTGGGGGCCATGGCTGCTCCCCTCCAGCAGCACCATTTAAGCTGTTCCTGCCCCATTCCCACACCAGCGTCACAAGGCTGATGAAATAGGATGCGACAGCATCACTCTGAGAAGTGCCACCTGCCCTTGCCAGACCAACCCTTCCCCGAGACTCCCAGTGCCCGTGTGCAGGTCCCCGGCCACAGGGATGCCCCAGGAGCAGGCTCTGCGCTGCACCCCTGGGCATGCAGGGGCTGGGGGCCACGCTCGTCTGCATACCCCTGCCCCACAGACCGACCAGCAGGAAGGAGAGGAGAGGAATCAAAACTCACTGAGCATCACCACCTCCAGCTCTGAAATTTATTGAACTACAAATACACAGCATCCGAGCACCAGATCTGGGAGGAATGTGGGGCACCACACACACCCCTTGTTTAACAAAAAGGGCAGGAGCTTCAGCTACTGCTTTATTTGAATACAGACATCACCCCAAGAAACACCAGCAACAACTCTGCTTCAGAATTACAATGGTAAGGACACAGAATTTACAAAAATATAAATAACCTATTCATAACCTTAAAGAAAAATAACATCCACTATAAAAAATACCATGTATTCCCCTAGGAAAGACATGGCTACAGAAATGGATTTATTTATTATTTTTTTTAAAGCACCAGAGTCTGCATTATTAAGCAATCCAAAGGGCATTTCCCCCTAACGCTTGCAGACTTTTCTGAGAAGTGTGCCCAGATCATGAAAACAAAGTTTTCTTCAGTATTGCCTGCTCCTGTAAGAGCACATTGAAGGTACAATCGTTATAAGCACCCTGTTCAAGAAAAGCACCCAAGGATGTACTGACTGTTCATGTTAACAAACACTTGAATCGGATTTAAATATGTGCCTATTTTAAGTCTATGCTTAAGAGCTTTCCAGAACAGGGCTGGATTTAAACTTATCACATAAATTCCTCTCCAAATCAGACTTCCAGACACGAGTGGTGTCAAAAAACAATCACTGGTAAAAAGATAATCCCACTGCACAAGAGTATTTCCATTGTTCAGCCCCAGCTAAAGTTTGTACAGATGCTGAATTATTTGATTTCTTTTGACTCTGAGCCGTGCCAGCTTGGCATGGACAGCTTCCTGATGCTGCAACGCGAGATCCAGTGCTATGGGAATTTCCTTCCCCTGCATTCCATGCATTGTGCTGAAAATACTATTAAAAAGTCAAGTATTAAGTCCATTGGTTCCCAGCTAAAAAAAATTCACTGCCCAGGGACTGACACCATTTCTGATGTCCAAACCGCAGCGTTATGCCCCATTTTCCAGGCTCTCGTGGTTCCCTGTCTCCTGAGGGCATCAGCTGGGCTTGTGGCATTCTGGCCAACAGGGTCTCGAGGATGGGGCGGGGGGAGTTAAAGGCCACCTGTATAAATTCTGGCTCATGTAAACACAACTAATTTTGTCACCACAGCTGGAAGGAGGGTTCCTACTACGGACACCAGTACGAGTGGGGAGCAGCCTTTGGGTGGGTGCTGGGCGGGCTCCACTGCTGAAATGCCCTGTCCCACAATGCTCTCATGCAGGGTCAAGCCTCCCTGGAGCACCAGCCACAATGACTCGCACCGAGACCATGTACAGGCCTCTGCACGGGACTGAGAACAGTTCAAATGCACTTAACCCACCCCGCCTGCTGCTGCCAGCTCCTGCCAGCCCAGCGCTGCAGGCAGCGTGCCTAGGGCACAGCTGGGGCTCAAGGAGCAGCACGGCACAAACCCACCCCACACATTGTACATGTCCTGGCACAAATCCACCCTGTGCGTTCTATACAGCCTGGCACAACCACACCACCCCCCAACAAGCCACCTCCTCAGCCTCGAGGCAGAGGTTAAGTTCTGACCATGAACAATATTGCTCAGACATCAAACAGCTGAAAAACAATAGTTCACCTTAACTGTGAAGGAATAGGGTTGATTTCTTGAAGGGAGGAAAAAATACAAATAAAATAACGCACCTGGTGGTCCAGCAGCAGAACTGCTTGGCCGTGCAGAAGGGACAGGTGCAAGGACCTGCAGCACACGTGGGACAATGTCCTCATTATCTGTTTTTAAACTTAACAGCCGGTCCTGCCCATCCCTCGCTCCTGATGTGGCCATAGGTCAGGAGGCAGCCAGCTCTGCCATCCTGCCCTGCCACTGCAATGCTGGGCACCCTGAGGACCACCCACTGGTGGCACCAGTGACACACGGGAACATGCAGAACAAGCCACCCAAACCATTCCAAGTTCAAAGCCCGAGCTGAGCTGCACGAGTGCTCTTACTCAGACGCTGTAGATGAATTTATCTTAATTCCCGCTGGAAGTGACTAAGTGTGTCCACAGAGGGATTAAATATTTATTTTGTTATGCTATTAATCCAAATGCTCTCTCCCTGCCACAAACAAACCTCAAACAAAAAAAACCCTGACCCCAGGCTGCGTTTGCTTTAGCAATACTTTTCCCGACTGCTCCGTAACAGATCAAGCACATAACAAGAGCCTGACTCACCCCAGCACAAAACGCGTACAAGGTTTAATGCTTCTGGGTCTTGCAGAGCAAAGAGCAAATGACCTTGACTTTGGAAGAAACAAACAGCGGGGGAGAGAAAGTGACACATCCAGCTGAAACTGCCCGTGCCTCCCCTTATCTGACCACATCCTGTGCACATTCAAGTCTTAACAGCATTTAATGAGAAAAAGAAAAAAAACCCAACAAACAGCAACCAGCAGCTATTAATACCCATGTTCGGGCCGATTTGAGGCAAGGGCTGCCTTCCCAGAAGGTTGCCCGCTTTTTCTGAGTACTGTGGTCAGATAAAAGGCAGTGCTGGGCTGGGGATGCCCCGCGGGTGCCAGGGCGGGTGGCAGGGTAACAGTGCCGCTTGCTGGCAGCCGGCACAGCCGAGGACCCTGATAATCGTGAGAGGAAGAAGGGGAAAGTGCTCGCTGGATCCAGCCACTGTGTTGAGGAACAAAGTAGCAAAGAGCCAGAGCAAGAGCTGCTGGCTTGGACCCACCCACAGGTCCTGGGGCAACCCAGAGTGACACTTATCAGATGCCACCCAAAGGCGCCCAGTGTCGAACCACCCGCCACAGCCCCACCACTGGCTGCTCTGCCCATGACCTCAGCGGGACCGGCATCCACGGCCGCCGTGCCGTGAATGACAAATCCTGACAAATCCTCTGGGAAGGGGTGAAAGGCAGGAGGGTGCTCCCCTCCCTGGCAGCTACTCCCCAAAATCACAAAAATTAGGCCATTTTCAGGCAGGGGAAAAAACCAAACCAACCAACCAACCAAAAAAAAAAAAAAAAAAAAAGAAAAAGATTATTTTTAAGCAAGCTGGCTCTGCCATGAGCGGCGCAGGGATGTCACCATTGACTGTGACACAGCCACAGCTTCAGCCTCCAGCTGCCGCCCAGCACTGGCTGCTCTCAGGGCACAGGGCTGAAGCTGCCCTGCCTCTGCCACCCCATGTCACCTGCCACAGGGCGGTTTGCAAAGCCTCGGCACTCAGAGGCGGTGGTCAGGAGATGGCCAGGGCGCACGGCAGGAGCCCGGGCAATGAGCCAGCACCTGCCCGGGCTGGCAGCCACTTCACTGTGCTGTGACAAGGACAAGCACTGAACCACCCCAGGGGTCAGTCCAAGGCTCCTGACAGAAAACTGCACCACTTCACAAGGAGAACACAAAGGGGATGGTGCTGGATTGGTACCAGGAGAGCGAAGGCTGGAGCCCTGTGCAGCAACCACGGCCAGGTCCTCCCCCGAGGACCCTCTCTGGCACAGGGGGAGAGGGGCGAGCAAAAAGTAAACCGTCAAAGTGGCAACCAGTACCCAGGAAAGCAGAGCATGGGCCAGGTGAAGGGCAGGAAAGCTGTGATGGGAGGGAGGCGATGGCTGGGCTCGTTGGAGAGTGGCTGCCCGCACAGAACGAATCCCATGGCCAAGAGACCCGATGCCAGCGGTGCAGGCAGCACGGGGCTCACTGCAGAGCGAGGGCATGGCCACCAACAGCACTCTGCTGCTGGACAAGGGCGTCAACATGGTCAGAGAGTAATGGCCTCCAGAGGGTCTGAGCAAACCTTGTGGGCTGGGAGGAGTCATGGCTGCAGCTGCCGGCACTCCCCCATGGAGGAGGGATGCTCCCCATTGTGTCCTGCTGTTCTGTGATGCGAAGACCATCTCCATGGACTCCCCCCATGCACACCAGAGAGATGTGACCGTGGGGCTACCAGATCCTCTCTGGCGCCAGTACAACACTGTGCCTGGAGCTTCCTCTGTCCCTTCCCAGTCCTCTCTAGTGCTGGCGGCTCTGAACCTGGCTGAGGGCGAAGTGGTCGCAGAGCAGGAGCAAGGCATCGAACCGCTGGAGCCGCTGCAGAGCCTGGGCCAGGAGAGGGATGGTGACCATGTCTCCTGAGTAGGCGAAGTGAGTGACGAGCTGCTCGAACCCAGATATCCGTCCCAGCAGCTGGGGCGTGACCCCCAGCTCCAGCGCCACGTGGCCAAAGTTCTTCACGCCGCTCAAGGAAGGGTCCAACAAGAAGGCAAGTGACTGCACCAAGGAATGGGGCAGCTCTGCTACTGGCAGACCTGGGGCAGCAACACAGCAAAGCGGGGTTAGAAACCAGCCTGTCCAGCTACGATAAGGATAATCGGAGCAGCCAGATGCCAGCCCCTGACCCTGCTGAGCAGCAGAAATGCTCCTCCAACATTACTTTCAGAGCTCAGCAACATGGAGCTGGCTCAGTCCCAGGAAAGCTGGTAACTGGCGATGCCTGACTGTCCATCCACTACCCACCTGTGGACCGTTCAAGGCAGCATCACAGAAAATCTACCCTGTGAACTAGCACCAAAGGCAACAGAAGTCGAGCAAGTCCCTGTGCTAACTGGTATCTCTGTGTAGCTGTGGTGGGCTTCTGGAGGAGCTCCTTCCAAGAATCTGCTGCACTCCTCTAGTCCAATACTTGGAGAAGAAAGAAGAGGCTGAGAAGACACTTACCCTTTGCTGTGCTGCTGATCTGAGTCACGAGGGTCTGGGCATCATCCACCTGGCAAGACAAAGACCCTGAGGTTGGAGGCAGTCTGTCGAGAAGAGCAGTGCCTGTCACTGCTCCCAGGGCCATCACAGAGGCTCAAGGCTTCTCCTTCCAGCACTACTATCCCACAGAGCCAACGACATCTTCAGGATGCTCCAGGGCCTCCCAGCAAACTACTTCCATAAATGGTCACCTGGAGCTAAGCTGTTAAATGCACCTCTCTGCCAGACATTTTCTGAGCCTCAGTGATGTTAGTCACCGAGTTCATTATGAGCTCACCAGAGAGGGAGGAGGAACCAGCTCCCCCCGCTGCCAGGTCAGCTTTCTGGAGAGCAAGAGGACAAGAAGCACTTGAGAGCACATCAGTTAAAGATACGCTTATACACTCAATACATCGACTCTGGTCTTTTGGGTGTCCGAAACCACCTCAGCAGGTCATGTCTCCATGGCTGACGGTCCATTGAGTGACACATCGCCAAACCATTTCTGGAAATTACCAGCTAGTCTCAGACACTAATGAACTATGTCCCCTATTCACCAGTAAGCCCAGCCCCCTGTGTCCAAACCCCAGGAGTCCGGCAATGGTCTGGAGTCACAACAAGGCTGAAGGAACTTACCGTCTGCTCCCTGCTTTCGGCAGTGGGATTTGGGAAGGTGGAGGGTGGGTGCCGGGCCCCCTCCTGCCCCATGCCACTGGTCTCTGCTGGGATCCTCTGCACTGCCCGGCTTGCCGCATCCTCCGGCCGCTCACTGCCCACAAACTCTGCCTGGGTGGAGAACTTCTGGAGATCCAGCTCAGTGCACTCCACTGGGGCATGCGGCCACTTGTGCTGCATCTCGGAGGCGCAAGAGGAGAGCGGGGCCAGAGCCTCCGCCGTGCCCTGCCTGGGGTCGGAGGGCGGCAGGACCCCGGCCAGGCAGTCGCCATGGCCCGGGGCACGGATGAGGGGCTGGCTTTCCAGGAGGCTCCTGCCCAGCTGGGCTTTGGAGGCAGCAGCAACTGTGACAGCCGGTGGCAAGTCCACGTCTGGCTGGAGAGAGGGGAGCTGGAGACCCACGGCTTCCCCGTCCGAAATGAACTGCACCGCTTCCACAGGGCCTGAAATCCAGAAACCGTCACGGCTCAGCGGAGCTGGGATCTGCCCTGGCGCCTCTGGGATCTGCCAGCCCTGCTGTTAAACCCATTGCCCTGCAGGCAGAGCTGGGAGCACCCCACCAGAAGCCAGACCCCATCCCCTGCACCACCGCTGAACAAAGCCTCTTCCATGTCTTTCTGCAAAGTTCTGAGTGGGGTTGATCTCTTCCCCCAGTCACAGGGAGGGCAGGAGTGGGCTGGGGGGAATCAAGAGTTATATAGGGGTTTCCCAAGAGCATTTCTGGTACAAGGTCTGCAAGCAGTTAAGTGAGGTCCCAAATTTCATGTTGGTGGGACTCAGCTCCATCCTTCCTGCCCAAGGACATCTCAGTAAGTCCCAGGCCCATGTGAGCTGGAGCCCAGCACCATCCTCTCTCCCCACAGAGAAAGAGGAAGGCATCAGGAGCAGGTACCTTCTGCCTGCCTGTAGCAGGGGCTCAGGTTCTTCACACCCAGGCAGCAGGGACCAGACATCTGCTCCTCACACAGGAATCTGCCGGGCGCCGCCGCGGTCGGGAACATTGCTCGCTGGCCTGAGAAGTTCTGAGTCCTCAGGAAGACTTGGAGGATAGAGGAGAACCAGTCTGAGCAAAGGTTTGGCTCGCCTCCCCAGCATGTCCTCAGCCGTGCGGCATGTCTGCTGGCGAGGAGCCGGGAGCCGGCAGCTCCCTGGCATGCTGCTGGATGCCAACGTGCCCCAACCCCAGCCACCAAACCTACTGCCCTCTTCCTGCCCCAGTCCTCTGGTCCTGCCCTGCAAAGAGACGCTCAACCCCAGCCCACCCTCGAGAAACCCCAGGAGGAGACAATGGCCAGCTCTGACTGGGAAGTGGTATTCTCTTCCTCCTGATTGTGGTACTGAGGAGCACAGAGGCTCCTCCACATCTTTGAGCAGGCAAAGCACAAGAGAGGTCCTGCAGGTGTAAAAAGCAGGATGAGTCGTTTACTTGGTATGAGCAGAGGAATGTCTGAGTCGCTGCACGCTGCAAGGGCAGCAGTACTGGGCAATACTCTACGCGGTGAGGAGAGGCCATGGGAATGTGTGAACAGCACAGGGAGGAGGAGAAGCACTGCGGGCACCGACTCACCTCGCTGGCACTGGCTCTTCCAAAACCTCTTGCAGTAGATGATGGAGAGTGCCAGAAGCACCAGTACGATGATGACCAGGGCACTGCTGGTCAGTGCAAGAAGGGCCGTATCCTGCGGTGGTACGGTGGGGACGGCCACCTTCACCAGGTTTGTTCTGGTCCGACCTGCAAATACACCAGCCATAGAACGCTGGAGCCTAACCCTGAGATTTGGGCCACCCCCTCCCTTCCCGTCCCCTTCCCAGACATGACCACGCCATCTCTGGCAGGTCTGGGGGCAGCCAGAGGAGCGGGCTGCCCAGCAAGTAGAATCAGTCAAAGGATAGTGCACATCTGAGCGCACACCTTTGACACGGTCACAACGGCTTTGCACACACCGTGAACCTGCCCCACGGCACCCGCCCCACCCCGCCCCGGAGGGACGATGACACGTACACTGTGGCTCGGAGGAGGGCGTCTGCTTGGTGCAGGGGATGCACTCCAAGTCCAGCTGCCCGCTGATCCGCGCCTTGCGATAAAACCTGCGGCAGAGCAGAGGGGCTCAGCAGCGCCCAGCCTGGCCTGACCCCCCAGCTCCTGCCCCCCTGCCCCCTCCCCCTGGGCTCCTGCCCCAGCAGGTGGGATGCCCCAAGTCAGCAGGTCTCTCCAGCGCTGGCTAAAGCCAAACCCACAGCTATTTTTTCATGTCTAGCTACTTTTGCCAGGGAATGACATCACTGGAACAGCCTCCCCCCATGCCCCGTGTCTGCTAAAGTGGGCAATAGTGATTAACAGCTCCACGAAGGTACAGAAACACCCCAGCCTGCAAGTGTGTCTGAGAAGAGGCTCATAAACCAGAGCTTCAGCTCATTGCTCTTGTCCTGAGTCTCACTGCTAACCAGTCCCACCGCTCGCCAGCATGCGGTCTGCAGCTCTCGGGCATTTCTCAGGCTGGCTGTATGCAGCAGTCTGTGTTTCAGCAACTCCTAAACCCATCATGGCCCGTCCTCCTCTTTGTAGGCCACCCACTGTAGTGGTCTACAGCCACTCATCTTTCAAAGCTTAGCTACCCTGGTGTCTGCAGGAGTAACTCAGGTCTGGAAGGAGTTTTCTTCCACTGCTTGCTCATGGGAGCCCTCAGTTTCCCCTCTCTGGAGCTACAAGGGGGCCATCGGATGGGTCTGATTTGCACATCATTCATTAGCAGTGTCCTCAAAGTGCCCTCAAATGTCTTTACATTCCATGGTCTGGGTGGCCTCAGATAAAGCCCCCTCTCTCCATCCCCACCACATGCTGCCGGGTGCAACCACCACGGCTCTGCTCAGGCCAGGACCCAGCCACACTCACCCCGGCAGGCACTCCCCGCAGACTGCGTTGGTTGTCGCTGTGCAGTTGGACTTCTGGACACGGTTGATGAGGGTGCAGGAGAGGCAGGGCTTGCAGCCATGAGGCCCCCAGCTGTCCTTAAACTTCCTGGGAGGGCAGGCGACGCACTGCGCATCCCCCCCGCCGCCATCGCCACAGTCCTGCAAGACACAAGGTGGAGCGCACGACTGCATCAAGGAGCTGCTTCGTGTCCCAAAGCAGTGTCAAGGGGAAGGGTGTCCCTTCTCTGGGGGCAATAGGTCCTTCTTTGGGTACCCAAAGGGTCCTTAGAACCCAGCTGAGAGCAAATGCCAGCAGAGCGGCTCCGATGAGGACACGCAGGGAAGCTGCTCGCTGCCCAGCCAGGGCCCACGGGCCATGGTTAGGCAGAAGGAAATCTCTGGCAGTGACGCATGGCTGGGGGAACGGACCCCGCTGGGTGCCTGGTGGGAAGCACGACTCCCACCACTGAGGCTGGGCAGGAACCCCCTGCAGCCATGTCCTGCTTGTGCCCACCCAGTGTGCAGCTGGGCCGGGCAGCACGGCTTTGCTCGGGACGACACTCAGATTTCCATCAGCAAAAATGAAACAGGGCAGCCCAAGTGGCCACCTGAAATCCCTGCCCTGAAATCCTTCCATCCCTTGCCCTCCTATCCAGGGTGAGGGAAACGACTTTCCTTTCCCACCCAGTCCCAGCTCTTCCCAACATGCCAGGACCTAGGATTATCCTTCTGAAGGCTGGCAGAGGATTCACCTCGCACTGTAAAAGCCTCAATGCTGGATGATTCCAGGTCCTTCCAGAGCAGCCAATTTACCTTGGAAAGCTCCTGCCCGGGCATGCAGCTTCTGCAGGGGGTGCATTTCCCGTGCTCACCCAGGCACTCGCTCTCCTGGTGCTCCATGGGGGCTGCAGAGGGGCACAGAGCCTGAGGAGGAGAGGAAGAGAAGGCAGAGAGGTCACAGCCAGCCCCAACACTTTTAAGATGAGTGGTGGGACCTTCTCTGGGCAGGAGTTTCCACTTTGGCAGAAACTCAAAAACTCCACCTCCCTCAAAAACATCATCCAGAGGCTTCCCGAGGTGAATCAATGGCCTGGTTGAAGTTAACGGCAGAGCCGGCCCAGCCCCGGTGGAGCCGCAGCTTGAGCCGTCAGCCAGGGCGGCTCCTGGGGGAATGCGGGACCAGGCGTCTCGCCGAGAGCAACCAACTCAGACTAAAGCTACAAAACTGAGAAATTCATTTGGAATGTTGGGGCTCACTGTTCTTTCCTGCATCTTCTAGGTGGGTTCTCACTGTGATGACAGAAAGGGAATAAAATCCACCCCCACTAGAGCAGTCTTCATTTTGCTGTGCCCATAAACTTATTCAGCAGATCAGGAGAGAAATTGTGCAGCCAGCCTTGGCAGCAAAACTCACTGACTTCTGAACACCCACCAGGAACAGGGAACACCTGGAAATGCTCTTTTGGAGACCACTGGCCTGAGCAGCCTGAAACACCTGGAAAAATCTGGCACTTCAAATGGAGATGTCCTGCTCCACAGCCTCAGGAGGAGGAATGGCTCAGCTGGGACACCCGTCCCCTGCAAGGCTCTAGCAGCAGCAGGGGCAGCCGACCACAGGGCCCCTGGGGACTGCCCAGCCCCTCTCGCCGTGACCCCCTTCCCTCCCATCCGCACCATTCCCGCGCACCAAACACAACGTCCCACAGCAGCATTCCTCCGACGGCTTTTTCTGTGCTCCTCTGCCTAATCCCCCGCCACTCCCTTGCCAGCTGCCTCTTGGAAGTGGACACTTGGATGGGCTCCCTGGGCTTGCAGCAACCGAGATTCATTCGAGATGAAATCTGCCCCGGACGAGCACAGAACGTGAGTCACCCCTCGCTGCAGCACACGGCCGGCTCCCATTAGCTGTTACAAGGAAAGCCAGTGAGGACTGGTGGGGAGAAGCTAAGGGAGCTAAATTTATCTTGCGAACATCTCGGGAGGGGCAGGATCACAGCCTATAAATAGCATAAAGGTTACTGACACTAACCAGTAAATTAGGGACATTTGTCACCATCTCAGAAGGTGTCAGAGGAACCTCTGTGCCAGTGCCCCAGGAGAAGCACAGGGTCTAGCGTCAGGGTTCAGCTACAGGCTGAATGCAGTAGGGAAAGTAAAAAGTGAGGAGACAGGCCCCCAAACGGGGGACACAGAATGGCTTCGGAGGCTGGCAGGCTAATGGCCAGAACCCAGCCTTTCGGTGATCTCCGAGCCAGCGACTCCCTCACCCCCACCAGTAGGTGCCTCTGCCCAGCACAGGGGTCAGCACTGCTGATGACCTGGTCCAGAGCTCAATTTAGGCTTTGACTTGTAACAAGAGCACGACATGTTGCAGGCAACAGGGAAGGAGCCAAGACACCAGAGTCTTGAGAACAGGACTGATTTTTCACCTGCTCTCACGACACGACCACTTTCACTCACATATATGGACCTTTCTGCACTCCAGAAGGGCCTGCAGCTCAGGACACAGCCTGTCTCCCCAGGAGATGCACAACTTGAAACAGTTTAATGTGACACAGGCAGAAGGATTCCCGTCCTGGTGCAAGTCCACGCACGGGGACATCTGCCAGCAGTGATGGTATCGTACAGGACAGCGGGGAAACGGCTCCAGACCCATGCCAGCAGCACCATTAAGCGTCAGGCTGGCCTGCTGTTTCTCAAGCCACAGTGTAACGATAAATGGAACAAACGCCTTGTTGAGTATCTGGCATGAAATTCAAAGCTGTGGGATTTTTATATTTTTTTAGTTTAACAATACCAGAACTAAGACATTTAGTTTGTAAGTGGAGCATACATCCAAACCACACAGCTCTGCCTGGTGAAGTGGCATTTCTGATACTTTAATAAATGACTAAAACAACTGGTCCCAATTAGCTGAAAGTAAAAAAAAAACCAAAAAACAAACCCAAAAAGAAACAACAAACCCCTTCCACCTCTTTGGAAACTACATGTCTCTCAAGGTGACTGCCAGAGCAACGCAATTTATTTGCCAAAGAGGAACATAAATGCAACACAGTATCGACGCACTTACAGGCTGGAGTGAAGCAGAATGTACTGCCATCGTTTCGAGATGCACAGCATCTTCTAGCTTAAAAACATCGTGATTTCTTAAAGGACTCTTCTGTTGTCTTAACGAGACACTGCGCCCGAGCGAGGCGAGTGGAGCGTGCTCCCTGCTGCATGATTGCTCAAGACAGCAAAAACACAAGCTGCTGAATGAGTTTCACTGCATGAGATAAAAAGCATTTCAGTGAAGCTACAGCTCAAGCTGCAGTTCAGTCACCTCCGTGACAGTTCTGGAGCTCTGTCATTTTCTTTTTCCTGTGAAAATCCAATTTTCAGGAAAATAGAATATATGGGAATCTAAGCTATTTCTTTTGTGTCCAGCTAAGGGATTCTGGTAGGAAAAAAAGGGCAAGGAAATCAGTAAGTAAAAGGGCACCAAAAAATCATCAGTAAAAGCATTAGTGGTACTGGTTCTCCCCATCTGAGCATGGCCCAGCAGGTACCAGGAGCAGGCAGAGCAGGCAGCAGGAGGTGAGTTGGGCTGGTCCCCACCTCACGCGCTGAACCCCTCGAGCTGTGGGTCTCTGCTCGCCAGGGATGCTGCATGGGGGGCCAAGACCCACCTTTGGGGGCTCCAACACCCACGCACTGGCGGTGTCTCTTCAATGTCACTACATAAGCCAGCAGGATGTCAGAGGGGGTTCCTACTCCACTGCGCGATGAACCAGCAGAGCCAGGCAGTAACTGCATCTCAGATGAGATACTTGTGTACATTGGAACATAAGACTAGAGAGCTGAAATCCCAAATAAGAACTGCAAGTGAAAAGGAGGGGGGAAAATGAAATGTTAGCTGGAAAATATTACTGCATGCCTTGCATTTGGCAGTGCCTGGACCCAGACTCTTGCTCAGTCATTCCTTTGCTCCTGCTCATCAACTTGCCCTCATTTTGTCCGTCAGCATCTCCCCGTGCCTCCCTACACTACAAACCATTCTGGGATCGACTGCCAGCCTGAAGGACACCTTGTGGACAAAAGACTGTGCAGAGAAGCAAAGACAGGGGAAAATAGGCTGAACTGGAATCTTTCCACGTGGCTTGGAAATCAACAGGTCTCCCAATATATGTAGAAATTCTGCTCACAGAGTTGTCCACTGTTTAATTTGGAGTGGCTGAGAACTTCTGTTTGCTCTAGGTGACAGCACCCCAACCTGAGCACCAGCACTCTGGGCTGGTCTCACCTCCTTACCCCACTCCCCTTACCACACTGCAAGAGCCCCTCAGTTGCAGCACTCTCAGCTCCAGCTGCAGAGAGAGGCACCTGAAACACCACTAAATCCCTCCAGTACAGAACACAGCGCACCCCTCCTGGTGCTGCTGCTGTCCCCATTCAGCTTTGCAGAGCCCCCCACGGCACCCACAGAGAAGCGGGTTTATCCGTGCCCAGACAAAGGGCTGCCCCAACACCATGTGCCCATGAGGACCATCAGATCCCCTGGGGAAGAAGCTGGGCTACCAACTGCAGTGGACAGTCTAGGAGATTGATTTCTTGAGAAAGGAGAATGCAGGGATCTGGAGGAACGTGACATCCCTCTGGTACGTGGACGGCTTCAGTTCCAGGGTTATGGCTACACAGGGCTTCACCACATAGAGGTTTGATTATTATAGAGTGGGACCATAACCAATGATTTTTACCAAGCTTTGGCTGTACACCTGGAACATCCACACTCTGCCTTCTTAGAAATCTCAAGACTTCCAAAACTCCTATCAGTTTTCATACAGCTTTGGATTTCTATGTGTTTTTTTGCCCCACATCATCTACTTCTCCTTAATTATCACTGCCTTGCCTGTGATAATAATTTGGTCCCTTTGGAGTGCCTGTTTGTTTCTTCAGTTCTTACCAGCATCATAAATAAACTCGCAGAGATTACACTGAGAAAATCATTATGTAATTTGAGTAATGACTGTTATGAACAAAAGAATTTGCAATCAGTAGTTTGAGCTACTTAACTGTGTCCTTAAAAACTCTTGACACCTTTCGATGGATGAAAACACTCGAGAGCTTTCCAGGGGCGAGCGCACCCCGAGGCTGACCCCACCAAGCGCTATCTCACAAAGCCATCACCCGGCGTGGGTGCCGTCCCGGGCCCACCGG
>JAAGNO010018576.1:0-17457 GCA_033439905.1 Ceryle rudis
CAGAAGGGAGTCACCTATAACAATGACTCTTCTCTTTTTTTTTGGTGGAAGATGTTTGGATGCTGGGCTTAGGCTTCGACTAAATCAGGCTGCCTGGGAGCAATCTCTCCCCTGTTAACAGGATAAGGAAGTGGTGCATATATTAGACTTTGTAGTTGTTTTAAAATAGTTCCCAAATACTGGATTTATTAGGAAAGCATTAAACACGCTAACAACCAGTACAGGACACCAGTTTACTCCTGTTCAATGACCTAACTGGGGACAGCAGCAGTGTTAATGTAAAATGTAGCACACTCAGATTCTACAAGTTTTTATAAGGAAGCAAAAGTTAAAAGATCTGAACTTTCAGTCATTCCTGCTCTTGTCTAATGGGAAAATTTGGGATCTAATTCCACCGTAAATTCAATTACAGTTAAAATAAAAGCATCTTTCTTTCTTACCTGCATAACGAAAAGGCTGAAATCTAGAAATTGTGTAGATGTTTCTGTAAAAATATTTATGAAATTGTCAGACAATTCTTGTTACCCTGTATCCTTTACATTACTTTGTATGAAAATATTCCAAGTGTATTTTTCAATTCAGAATTTATAAACTCAGAACGTTATGGTCTTGTGTGGAAAAAAGGATGATATATGCAAAGCTAAAACTAGTCTGTAGCTCACAAACACTGGGTTTGAGCAAAAAGATAGCATCAAAATGTTCACATAGCAGGGATAAGGCACATGATATATACCTGAGACTGCAAGAACCTCACTCAAACACTGCAACTGAGGGTTTAACAATCAATTAATAAATAATTGCAGCTACTAGTCACATTAGGTAGTGGGGACATTTCTAAGAATTCTTAAAAGTCATTAGGAACATTTCTGGCCGCGGGCACTGTATTCCTACAGTGATGTAGGAGGGCCTGTTGTTCCCCTGTGTTTTTACCTTGTGGCCCTGGCACTCAGCTTCACCAGCTTCTGTTGTTTCTATCCCTTTCTGAAATTAAATTGTTTAGTAAACCTCAGGAGTAAACAACAACAGAAGTACAACTTGTAGTTTATGCTTTGAAACAAATGCTAAAAAAGCTACTTCAACAGAGGTGTTCCGCGGGGGGGGTGGGGTGGCGGAAATCTAGCGTGTAAACATGGTTTCAAAAAGAAATCTGAAGTGGCTTCAGAATATCTTTTAAGACTTAGAATCCAATGGTTGGGTTGGATGGGACCTAGAAGGCTCGCTTACTGAGTTCAGCTGTAGATGTCACCATTTCTGGCATAATTTCTCTTTCTCAAATAGTCTTGACAGAGTTCAGAATTGCAAAGCTGATATTAAAAAAATGACCCTTATCAAAGTATTGGCAGGGACTTACATTTATTTTTTCATTGACTGCTCTACTGCACTGCTGTATGAACAAATAGAGGGGCCTCTCCCGACAGTGTCCACTGCTCAAAGACTCCAAGAGCCTGACAGAGCCTTCAGTTTACATAGACCCATACCTCACGTACACCCAGTTAGCAAGAGCTTTCCGAGAGCAGAAGGCAATAGCTCAGTTGCAAATATGTTGTTCAGAGGTACCTGCTTGGTAACTTATGCTTAGAATTCCTCTTACTTTAACCTTGAATTTTTTTCAGGAAGGAACAACTCTAAATAATATTTCTCTCATTACACCGAATGTAACTGGATGTACTAAGGTATAGAAAGAACATCTTAGCACTTAGTCAAGAACTGAGGTCCTGTAACAGACACTTTATAAGATAAAAGGGATTAAAGGAAAGAGTAGCCCAAGAACTGCACCTTTGTATCCACTTCCTTTTCTGCCTTAATGAGGATCTTTGCTCTCTGCACACCCGCTGCATTCTTCTGTCTAAAGAGGAACTCCAGCAGTACTAAAGACATTCCAGGTAGCCCCAGGAAACCGCTGCATCTCAAAGGCAGAAGCTACAAAGGGTTTAAAGCAACATCATGCAGTAAGATTTCAACACTAACTAAAAGAGCACAAGTACTTAATTTATAAAATAAGTTCTGCATAGAAACCACTCAAGTCATCCTTAACTGTACATTAAATTCATCAATTAGGTATATGGTAGACTCGAGAAGTCTCTGTCTATTTCCGTAGTAACTAAGGCACTTGTTCTCAAAGAGAATAGGAAAAGTTTGTTGTATGACAAGTGGATTTAGCTTGTCAGATAAAAAGACATAAAACCCCACAAAACCCAAAACACACACCACAGCCCTCATCTCATGTGTACATAAAGTGACTGCTACTTTGTTACCGGACAGTAGGGTTTGCATTAATGCCATCAGTACAGGCAGGAGGAGCCAAAGAAGCAGCAGCCCAGCTATAAAGAGTTGACATTACAGGTTTTGATAGGAAAATCTCACCTGTTAGGCACAAATAAGGCATAGAGCTACACTATGGCATTAAGAAGACTCTTGTGAAAAGATTCTGTCCTGAGCTTACACGTGTTTAGAGAGGTTTTCCTGCATGTGGCACAAAACTGTATTTAACTAGTCTCTTCAGTACCTAACCTCCTGTTATCCTGTTAACACCCTGCACACAGATGCAGGCGAGCACACACGTAGCCCGGTGCTTCCATCCCGGTTCCAGTCTTCACTAAACGTCTACAATACAGACAGACAGAGGGACAACAGCTAGACCATGGTTTCTTTTTATTTTAAGATGTCACTATTAACACACATTAGTCAAGCTATCCCTAGTAATCACCTAGGGGATCCAAAATCCTCTAATATTTTATTAGCTTAAAAGACCACCATTAAAAAAGCTTTAATTTTAGTGTTTAAGTAATAAAAGTCTAACAAGCCTCACATTCTGCTTTCACCCTGTCAGACTAATGTGCGCTTTAGTGACAATATCCATTTACAAATCAATAATGCATCATACATCATCCCCAGCTTTATCTCTGCAAAGTGCTAAATGGAGTCAATGAACCGTTTATTTACAATTTCAAATCCTAATATATTTACAATAGAAACCAAAAGTATTTAAAACCATTAAATATAGTGTTTAACTCTGCTATATTAGTTTACATGAACACAGCTTACCTCTGGCTTCATATTTCCAATGCTAATATTTCTGCCAGTAATTTAAGATTTTTTTTAAAAAATTGCTATTCCTGGAGGGAAAAAAAAAGCTTAAAAACCAACCCAAAGTCTCCAGGCATTTCAGAGCCCTGAGGAATTACCCACCCTCACAGTCTTCAGGTAGAAGTACTGCAGTGTTCAAGAGAGACTTCCAAGCTCCAGGCAAGCCTTTAAAACCTAATGCATATGTAAAACATTAAGAGCCAGTAATCCATTGAACAGGTTTACTGGAGTCACTGCTACCATTCAGATTTTACTAATCCGTAGTCAAGAAGGAAACTGCTGCTTTGCTGTTTCTCCCTCGGTTACATTCCCTCCACCCACAGAAAGTGTTTTGTGCACCATGGTCCAGAAGAGCTAAGTAGGCATCGTCTTCTCTTCTTTGCTGAATGGCTGAACGGAGCCGGGCTTTACCCACGACAGGCCAGAGACGTGCATGCTTTTGCAGTGCTGATCTTCTGGCTTCTTCTAGGCAGAAGACAGTTCAAGTCAGAATTACTAAATAACCCAGACCCGCTTAAGTCCCTCCACATCTATTTTACTTTTGGCAAATACAAGCATAGAAGAGGCTAGTGTCATTTCATCTCCTTGAAGGGAAGCAGTAAAATGGCTGCTGGTTTCATTTCTGGCACTGTGTGTGGCATCTGTAGAACTACCCTGACATTATAGCAGAGGTTTAACAACTTGGTTCATGTACCACTACCTCATCATAACGTAAATATTATAAGATACTCTTTGAACAGTGCCTTTTGCTTGAAGGCCATAGTCCAGAACCACTGCACTGCTACTAGCCAAATTTCTTGGTTCTACAGACATGTCAATCCAAATCAGAACACTTCTGTCATTAACAGACCTTCTAACCGAGGCGTACCTCGCTGTGGTGCTGGGCCTACCATGGAGGAGTACTCCACCCGCCAAAGGCTTCCAAAAGAAAATTAATACTGCAAAGTAGCAACTGATACCTTTGCTGTATCACAGTTTCTTACTGCTTTCCAGGGATGGTCCTTCCCTGAGCAGTTATCCCAGTGAAATGCTTGAACAGTAGCTACTTCTACCCAACACAGTGCAACGAACGTTTGACAATGACTACTGCAATTTAGAAGACAAACAAATAAACAAACAAAAGGTTTGAGGAAGAAAGATGCAACATCAACTATCTGTAGATTGAAAGTAGTTTAAGAAACAGTTTAGTAAGTTAGATACCTACTCCAGCAGGTCAAAGAAACAGAACGGCTGTGCAGGGTTTCTGCATACCAGGAACTAGCCCTGCCCCTGCACTGCTACAGCCTCACCAGATCACCCATGTGCCAACTACAGCAAACTCGGAATGACGCAGCAAGTTCCAGAAAGCAGTAATTACATGGGTAGACGCTGTCATACTATGGGAAGCCTTTTTCCTGACTAAATTAAGTCAGCAAGGAGACCGAACCTGCACTTCGTCTGTCCCTCCCTTATGTTTTGTGTGAGGGGTGACACTGCAAGACAGAACTGCCATACTGCATCAGACAACAGCAACTAAGAGGGATCAGTTCAGTCTGCAGCTGCCTATCACATGCTGCACTCGGGACATCATCTAGCAAAAGCCGTGCGCTCAGCAGGGAACTGGGACATCACAGCCCTTCCCGGGCTGCAGTTCTAGAATGGCCTGGTTGTTTCCCAAGGCATAGGAATTACACAGGTAATAAACAGGAATCCAGAGCTGCAGAAGGGAAAAACAGGACACAGGATCAGAGAACTTCATTTTACAGGGAAGGAAGAGAACATTCTCTGCTACACTGACATGGAAGAATCTCTTAAGGCACAGAAGTTGGGCCCTTCCTGCTATTAACAAACTACTCGAGTGACTAAAGTGCCACACAATAGCTACTGAAGATGTTACCTTACACTTTAAAAGAAATTAACATGCATCTCCAAAGAAAAAGGACAAAAGAAAAGCCATTGTTTGCTATCAGTCTCTGCGACATCATATCCCTTCCACTTCAAGCACTTCAACCTGTTATTTTTCTTTACATCTTTGATTTAAAGGATAAGCAAGAAGGAGATAAGAGTATGAAGGAGAAGAGGAAAACCAAAAAGAAAGTCAAAAATATCTCTTAAATCTCTAGAAGAACATCAAGAAGTCAGAATCTAATCAAAATATTTTCCTGTGTGTTCCAAGACTGGAGAAAGGCCCCTTGCCTTAAGTCCTGCTGTGAATGGCAGCTGGGAACACTGTCACGCAGGGCTTACAGGCAGCGTACTGTACTGAGATCAATGGGAACATCTCATTTGTGCCAGGAGACATGCAGGAACATGAGTTAAAGCTTGCAGCAAGGAAGAATGAAATTTAACTTTTTTTTTTTTTTTTTAATTACAAAACTGCAGCAAATCACACTACAGCTCTAGCACGAAGAGGCAAAGTCAGGAAAAAAATTTTCAGAGCACTTTCTTGCCAGTCCAGCAAAGATACCAGCTACCATTTCAGAATCCCTAGGCATTGCAAGTGGATTGACCTGTCAAGCCACTCACTGCAGACTCAGAATTGCTGTGTGCCAGCTCTTGTCAAATGCTAAGAAAAAACTACAAATAAAAAAGCCCAAACAACCCACTCCTCTCCCCTTAAACCAAAGGCGCTGCTCAGTTGAAAGCCACATGAAGCAACACATTCTTGCTCTATCAGTAAGAGTGCTTTGTGACAAGTAACTCCAAGCACCCTTCGATCAGCTCGTGTTTCTTATTAGAAATCAGTAGCCTTAGAGATGTGAGCAAGGTACTCTGCTTGTGCTGCTTCAAAAGTTTCAGAATGAGAAGAAAGCCCTGAAGCTTTGATTCAGTAACGAGAGTTCTCTCAAGAGAAGATAAAGAGTTGTCAGGTTATGCAGAAGTGGTAATGGCCACAATGAGTGCAGGACAAGCTAATGGGCAGTCAGAAAATTTATTTCCCCTCTTTCCCTCCCTAAACAAACAAACAAAAAACCCAAACCAAACAAACAACCAAACAAAAAAATCTGCCAAGTGTGCCAGCAATTCTACTAAGCCTTCTAGCTGGCTAAATGATTAATTGTTTAACACAGTGCAGTTAGAACAGTGACACAACTGCTTAGTTAGGAGACCCAATGAGTTTCAGCATGCCTGCTGATCCAAAAGAGGGGTGGAATGAGGTCTGGCTAGTACATGCTCATCACAAGCAGACAGAGAACCTTTCTTCCCTTATCAAGCAACAAACCCTCACTACAGTGAGAATCTGGACTTTGCACATACCTTCTGAGTCAACATCTTCTCTCTAGCTTCATCATGTATAGCTGGATTCCACGGAGAAAAACTACGGAGAAAGGATAGTTACCTCTTACATTGCACTTCTGCAAACTACAGCACAGACAGAGCAGAAAGCAGCAATTTTCCTTGGTTTAGTTTGTTGAATTTCAAGTAAACTAGAGGCCTACATTTTCAGTGCTAAAACACACAGTTAAGAGCTAATTTCACATTGTCGTGGATCTTTTCTACAATAAATATTTAGGTTTTCATTTTTGTTTGCAGTGAGAACAGGCAATTCAGCAGCTGCTACATGAAACATTTCTCATATTCACCACGGAGCTGACTGCTCCATCCCCCGTGCAGTCAAGATTAAAAGAATTTTTACATTATGACCAAAGGTACAGTCAGGCGAATTGTGTTCAGGAAATCCCAAAAGCAGTACTTACTCCATGGCTGTCTCTATTTGAGGGAGCTGGGGTGTTTGGGGGCATATGTTTGTTGGGGGTTTTGTTGAGATTTTGCTTAGGGAAAAAAAGTAAACACAAGTGTCAATACAAAGCAGATGGAAATGAGGGTAGGAATACTCAAAGTATTGCTATAAATATAAGAAAAAATAGGTCAGCCATCTTGGCAGGGAAAGGCTCCAAACCAACAACTATACCAAACTTGCTCTCGAGACATTAGGACACAGTGAATTTGCTCACGGTACTTACACAATTGCATAGGGATCCTCTATTTTGGGCTGATCAAATAAATGACTGCTGCATAGTTTGACACTGTCCACCACTTTACTTTTGAACAGCTGAATATCTTTTTCATACCTGCCAGGAGAAGTAAGTAATGGTAAGTAATTGCAAGGAGGCCCGGGTTTGCTCTAGAAGGACAGACAGATTTGTCAAAGCCTCAACTTTAGTTCCTAGTGCAACCAACTCTGGAGGTAGAGACCATGAACTGACAAACCATTTTAGACACCTCCTGTTTCTGCCAGTCTATGTAAAAGTCTCTTAACAGACCATGTCTATAGGCAGGAAAGACACTTACAGCACTGCAGCCTCAGGGTTCAGAGGACTAGTTGTATCAATCTTGTAGAAGACTCTGCGAGCATACATTAACACTTGCCATATGTGATTATGATTTCGCCTAAAAGAACAAAAACACAGTGAAGAAAGGAACAAGCTTCTTTCGAACTGCACATCGATATGTTACCACTCACCTCCATTTTGCAAATGCTCTTTTCACATCCAGTTCACCAGATAAAGGATCGACTAGTGGATGGAAGACAGGCAGGTCAAAAACCAAGCGCTGCATTAGAAAGAAGAAATTTATTATGACAGCTTCAATACTAATGCTAAAACCACTGGGTGACGGTCAGTCAGGTGTTGCTTCTGAATACTAATTATTTGTTACTGTTTTTAAAGAAAGCAGCCTGAAGTGATTTATACCAGCTGTGAAACTGTAACCCATACACCTCTGTTACAAGCAGGGTCTCGTCCTCTCTCACATGCTTATCACCAAATCAGGAAGTTAATCCAGCTAACTGCACAGGCACTCGTGCCAGCACAGGTAATAGCATCAGATAAGATCAGATTAGAGGAGTTTTTCTGGTTTAGCTATTTGTGAGTGAAAGCTGTTTAGATACCCGAGCTACAATCGATACCTTTTTTATCCTACATGTTTTTAGGTAAACTGTGCAGCGACACCGCGGTGTCTTCAGTTCTATACAGCTACCTTTCTCTGGTGTTCATGCATTCTTCTAAAAGAAAAATAAGTTTCAACAGGAGGGTTTCAAATCCCTGTGCTAGCAAAAAAAAAAAAAAAGGATGGCTGTATCAGAAATACTGAAATCTAATCTTGACACCAAACAGCCAGCTTCCTGACACTGCAACTTGGTCTCAGCTGCAGCAGTTACATAAACCTGTCCCCCAATCAAGCTCTTAAAGAAATTTGGTCAAGAGGGGTGGATGCTCTGTTCTGGAGAGTCAGATTGCCACAGGAATTTATTTATTTTTTTAATTAATGTAATAACTTGAATACTTTTCCCTAAAGAGAAAAAGAGAAAGCAGAGATGGATTGTAACACCATACACGTATCTCCTTCCTTTGTTTCACCAATGTTCTCCTCAAGAAAGTTTTTTTCATTGCAATTTAAGAGAGACAGGCAAGAAATCCTGCAGTACAAGCACAGTACAGGTGCCTGGATTTCATGTTCCCTTATGTTGCTTCGCAGAATTTGGATACTACTTCAAATGTTTCAGCGTTAACTTTCTTGCCCAGGAAGTAGCAGATGAAGAGTTGAGGTTTAAAAAAAATAAAAAAATAATAATAAAAAAAAAATTAAAAAAAAAAAATATATATATATATAAAAGGAGGATTACTTAATTCTCTAATGTATCTAACCTCAGGAAGTTCATTCTACACCAGCCTCAGTAATCAGAGTAACGTGATTCCTCCACAGATGTTAGGAAACATGTACAAGACACCACAAATGAGCCCAGATAACTGAACAGTCTAGTTCAAGGACATGGGAAGCTAACTGGTAGTTAGCTTTAACAAAAAGTCATACTTAAAACACCAGAGAACAACAGAAGCCCAAGACGCACACAACCACTTACCGGGCAGTCTCCATCTGGGTAATTATCAGGAATATAGACAGTAAATTTAAACACACCATCCTGGTAGAGCCCATGTCTTATGAATATTACACCAAACCACACTGCAAGTAAAAAGTTTGCTTGAGTGAAATGTTCCAAAATATGTATATATATAAAAAAAGTTTTGAAGTTAAGCTTAAACTTACTTAATGCTGATCGGTAAGATGGCTGCACGTAGACACCTGGCAGTTTCTGCTTTACAACCAAGGTACTGCAATTAGAATCAGGTGTTTAGAATAGCTCCACAACTACACTAAAACTACAGCAAGCTGATGACAGTAAAACCAGAACACAACAGCAACAGCTTAACAGGGGACTTCTTCCATAAAATTACACTCAATTCCCAAGGGAAGACTGCTCACAATAGGAGGTGGCAGAAAACTAGTGAAACCATGTTCTTTTGCTCTCACTTTTCCTACCCCTCCACTTAAAGACTTACTAACAGGAAACATTATTTCTCCTGCTAAAACTATAAGTACAGAAATAGAATCACTTCTTCCCCCGGTAAACGCATTTAATGCATGTCAGCACTGAAATTTTCACTTTTCTGCTGAATCTCCAGTTTCAAAGTGAAGAAAAAAAGAACTGCAATTAAGTAATTTTGAATGCAGATTTGCAGTCATTTGTAGTTAATTCTGAAACATGATCAAACATCAATTTTAAACAAGTAGTTTTTCAGTTTTAGCTAAGATTATGCTGCAAGTCAAACAGAAATTACACTGGCAACCAGCAAAACAAAGGGAGAGAATAAAAAGCACAGTAAGGAAGCAGAGTGTATTAGAGACCTGGATTGAGTGATTCCAGGCATCTCATTAACAGGATGGACTAAGTCATCTTCCCAAACTTGCACTTTGTCATTTCACTTCTTGTGACAATAATGTGGTCACAGTTTTCAGTCATCAATGACCACTGCATTATGAAAAGATTTTCTACCCCTCTCTTTGCCTTTTAAGAGTCCACTTGATAATCAACAGCACTACCAGGGCAAAAGGGGCTAGTTGCTATTTTTCAAATCAATGAGCGCAAGAAGTTCCCTGTAAACAACTGGTTAAGCAGCTGGTTAAACAACCAGCTGTAGTTGTGTGCCATATGCAGATTCTACTGAACACTATAAATGATAAACCAAATTATTCACTTCATAGGTTTTCCAGTTTCTTGGCATATAGATCCATTAAATTGAACTCTGCATGCTTGCACAAATAATACATTTAAAGCAAAATAACAAGACAGTTGTCTGCTTACAATTTCCATAAAATTCATTATTATTTCCCTAACAATTAATTTGTTAAACTAGATGATTTTACACTATGACATAAATACATTTTTGCATGCTACAGAAGAAAAATATCTTTATTGAATTAAGAAGTTAGGGTCAATTCCCAGGGGTGGAAAAAAAAATGTTTTCAGTGTTCTCACTTTCAGTTTAACAGTTAAACGCAAGAACTGAGACTTACTGTTGCATAAGGACTCCAGGGATTTCATTCCAAAAGTCACTACATATTTGAGAAGCCAGTATGTCTAATACAGAGGAAGTCCCTTCAACTTTGTAGCACAAACCAGTTCATGTAATTTTATATAAGTAGAAAGTTTTGCAGACAAATAGTCTACAAATACTAGACTGGATCAAACACAACTGATCCCAAGCAAGCTATTTAAATTGCGCTAACTCTTCTCTCCTAAGTTTCATGTTAAATACTCCTGAACAACAGAGAGGAATACAGTCTTCCTAATATCCATTTAATAAACTGTATCAGGTGGTGTTCAAGTGTTCCATGTAACAACTGAAGGAAGTTCCCACATGCTAACTTCATTAGACATAACCATCTTCCCACTTGACATCTGCTTGATTCTATTTTAGTACTTGTGTCAAGAATTCGGTATTTCAGACCAAAAAGCCATTAGGATACTGGTCAAGATGCCTAAACCCTAAACGTGTTTACTTCAAGACTGAGAAGTATCAAAGAAGCACATCTAAACACACCCCTTAAAAAAATCTTATCCCCTTTTCCTCTGCCTTTCTATCTCAAGAGATTGAGACTGTTGCTTCAGAAAAAGAATTCTATAGAATTTAAGTTTTACTTTCTTTTTCAAGGACTATGGCAGAGACACCATGCAAGAACTAGATCTCTGCATGGTTTTTTTCCCCCACTGAAGCATGAGCCCAGTGACCTAAAACAGAAGGAAGGAAAAAAAAAAAAAGGGGGGGGGGGCGGGGGCAAGAAAACCTACAATTCTGCAAGGAGGGAATACTCCAAATAAAAAGGCCCATAAGAAGCATGTGTTCCATTTGTCGACTGGGATGACGTGGCAGGAGAAGCAGGCTTGGTTATTGGCACAGCATTCTTTGGAATAGAAGGCAACTGTTTCTTCGTAGAGGATCGTAGCGGACTAGTTCGCAGCTCTCCACTCAAAGTCTTCTCTTCAGCATCAGGTCTCTGTTAGATTAAAAGAGAACCATGAGATCCAAGGCTGTATTTCATAAACATTTAACATATGAATATATTTCATTACAGGTTTAAACCCAATCTTGCTAATTACAAGTTTGGCCAGTGAAACTTATCTTGGGTTTCAGTGTTCTATTGCTTGGAGATGGGGAGGTAGGAGTGGTGTCTCACTGTTTTGTTTTTAACTACACTTTTATTCAATCAAACCTACCCTACAAGTACAGAAGTAATCAATGCTAGATAGGAAATCTGCAGATTAGGACAAACGCTTAAGGAGGCTTACATTTATTTAGAAACTGGAACCAGATAGCAGGTAACATCAGCTTAGAAGTCAATCTATTTCTAGCACACAATGCATCAAGATAAACTATTTCTCTCGACAAGCATCCTCGCATTCTAAACTTCGAAGAGTCTTTAAACATAATGTAGTAAAGGTGAGATGAAATAAGAACTTTCTACAGAAAATTTCACACATTTCACTTTCTGCCTATGCTTAAGACACCAACATCACACTTGGAGCTGATCATACAGCCCATTCCCCCTGTAAAAGAATCACCATTTGAGAGCGATATCAAGTTCTAAAAGTTTTGCTATAGCAATCTTTTTATTCTCACACTCTTATTGAAAAAAAAAACAAACCAAAACCAACAAATAAACAAAGAAAAACCACCAACAACCACCAAACAAAAAAAAATATTCTACTTAATTGTCACTGCTACGGTGCTAGAGAACATTGTACTATGTATGGACCTTGCGATCTGGCTAGTTGTGGTGACTAAAGGCATCATCTAAGCTATAGTTTGGACTAGTAACAACACCTATATGTCACAAGCCTCAGCAACAGTCATACAATCAGTGAACACCTGAGAAGTGATTAACCCTAGAACTATTGTACTTTTACCATTGCTACAATCTAAAGTAGCCATAGCATTATGTAGGCACAGTTTTGTTAACACTCACTACACACAGATAAGCTTTATATAAGACAGTAAACAAATGTCTTAAGACACAAGTGTTTTGACCATTTGAACAAGCTTGTTTTATCTTTCCTACTTAAAAGATGCTTTTGATAAGAAAAGTCAACAAATTCTGGAGTTGACTCCATCCCCAGTCACATCACAGCTAATGCAGCTCAAAACTAGCTTATGCTTTTACTGAAGTTGACCGTGATCCTTGGGATAAAACACACAATCTATTTGTAGATCGTCAGATGGCCTTTTCCAGAACTGCTACCACCCCTCAAGGCACATTAACACCTTATGGCACCCGTTCATTAAATACCTTGCGCACAGAACTTGTAGACATGCTCCAGAAAGGGTTCATAACGTGTATTCCAAATAAAGGACTGCAGCTTCTCAGTGTCTTCAGGCCTCTCTGCTTTATACCCTAAAAATACACAGAATAAATATGCATTCCAAAAGATAAATGGGATTCAATATATAAACAGGATTCAGATCTAATTATGCAGCCAGCTTTATAATTCTGTAACTTCAGAAGAAAACTTCTTGCAGTTAAGACTGACAACAATAAAAAATGCCAAAGCTCTCACACGTTAGACTCCAGGACACTAATATCTTTCTCTAGAAAATAATTTTTGTATGTGAATTCCTGTCTTCCTTCTGCTGGAGAGACACTCTAGATTCTGCACTCCAGAATTTTGTCTTGCTGACTGGAAAAAAAAATACCATCTATTGGCTCAGCACAACCAAGAAAGATCCTCCACATGTGCAAACGTTAAAAAGTTACCACTTCACCATTTCAGCCCAGTACTGGACAGTACTACTACTGTTGGGGTTAAGCTGTTTTCCCTCACATACACTGCTGACTTTGCACGTTTCCGAAGCACTCCAGTTTGGAAAAACCTCTGCCGTTCCTGGTGAAAGAGATGACCCTCTCATTGAGTTTGCATCATGCATGCGTCATTTAGTTTTCATCTGCATTGGACCACCACCAGGAATAGACAAAGCCACAGAACACAGAAGTTTTTCTGTAGCTTATTTAATGGTTTCATTATGAGCACTACGGCTTAGTGCTCTTTAGAACAGCAGTTGGATAACAAGGGCTTCAGCAGTATTTGTAGTTTCACTGTGTCATCCACTGTTGATGTCCTCATTTTTGTGATTTTTTTTTTTTAATAAGTCTTGCTATTGTTTGTGTAAGAACTCTCATCTATAGCACCCCTTGACTGGCATAGCCTATTTCTTCCACCACTTTCTTCCCCTCCAGTTCTCCTAGCTTCCCTTCCTGCTCCCCCCATTTCTGGCTACATTAACTAAAGTTCTGAGGCAATTCAATTTCTTTAATAGGAATCTGTACAACATTGACCAAGGCAATACACAGGACATGAAAGAAACAGAAAGAACATCACAGGCTTCTATTGTGGTCCACACTACGATTTTCTACAATAAGCAAGGCACCACCTGTTCACTCATTGTTTTCATTAGTTTGTAGAAAATATGGTAATGTTATAATAAAAAATGTTCCTTAAATAAAAAAAGTACCAATCGTGTTCAACAACAACAACAAAAAAAAAAAAAGAGACAATTTTTCCAACAAAATTCTAGCAACAGTAAATTTTTAAAAGAAACATTGGTTATCAAATCATAGGTAACCTCCTAGACATTAGAGCAGCCAAGCATTCAAAAAATGCAAGCACCATCCAGAGAAGTGATGAAAATCGTCATTTCCCCACCCCAAAACAATCTCAAACATTCCAGTACAAATGATTCCTCCAGACAATCTTCAGCAGCCACTGAGTCTCACATCACTCTTGAGTCACCAGAAACAGAAAGTCAAAGCACAGCTACTGCGCTGGAGCATGCCCTGTGATTGCAGGGAAAAGACGTTTTCACTTTTCCCCATCTCCTGTCTGGAAAGCAGAGCCATGCCAGAGGGCTATGCCAGGGGCCTCGTCTCTTCCACGAAGCCCAGCCAGACTAAGTAAAACACTAGGCTAGGAAGGTACAAGACATTTCCTTGTGTAACTTCATTGTAACCAAAGACTGGAGGAACTGACGAACAGAGAGCACCTGAGCGCTGTGGCTTTGACAAGAGACAAAAGTGCTGGAAGCTGAGGTACAGGCTGGAAGACAAGTATCTGGAATCTAGAGTGAGTAGGGGATTTGGGTGGTATTTTTTAATTTGTTTTGTGCTAGTGGGTTTGATTTTTTTTTTAAACCAGGCAAAATAAATTGAATTATTCCAGAACCAGAGATATCGGATACAAGAGTTAAGCAGGCCAAAGAAAGATGTATATACCTGATAACCAGCCTAATCTATTAGCAGCCAATCTCAATCACTGGTACTAGAGGTCAGTCACTAACTCCAACTTTCAGAAAGCAGCTGTGCATCTCAGTACACCTCCAGCTTTGCTTTTAATTATATTTTTATTTACAAGCTTTTAAGAACAGTTTGTATCTCCAAATAAAACATTATTTTAGCTCTAGTTAAACTACAGAATAATTTCCAGAGATCCTCCTACACAGATCTTTTATCCAGTTGCATGCCAGCAATAAGTTGTATGTGGTGATGTCTTAAACTTACTGCTAAACTGTCTCCAGTCTCATTCACCTGTTAAAATTCTATTTATGACAGAGAACTAATAACCTCAGATATCAGCTCCACAGAGAAGGATCATTTTACAAGTCTTTCAAAGTGTTTCAGAGTTTGTTTAACCACACTCACTCTAACTATGTGGAAGTGAAGAATGGTATCAGTACAAGAAACTTACCTGCACTGCTTACGCTCGCTAGTGCCTCCACCTCACAATTTACTACCCCACATTAATCACAAGAATAATTAAGGAAGTAATCAAATAACAGCACAGAATTAGGATACAAAAATCACAAAGGGAATACACCTCTTGGCATGGCATGGGGACAGCGGGGAGAGAAGACTGAAAGTCTAGCAATGACAGGCAATGGGCTGTACTCCTCTTCCTCCACCCAAGACAGGGACACCTTCGTTGTAAGGACCATGCCTTCAAAAAACCGTATACCTTTTATTCCTATCATCTGTGAGCGCTCAGGCACTAATAACTCAGTCCTGTGCCTCTGATTGCATCAGATGTTACCCAGGAATTCTTTACTTGAGCTGAATTATCCTTTCGCAGTCCATGCATATTTCAATAACAATTCCAAACCTCTCTTCGCCTTAATAAATTCCAAACCTCTCTGTTGAACTTTTCAACTGTCTCAGCCTAAGTCCTTAAGTGGACTCTGAAACAGGTAACTACTGTTTCAGCAGCAGCCCCATAGCTGGGCTCTGAGAGATGAGAGTGTCAGTTGCAAGCCCCTTAGCTGGGGCTCTGAGACAGGACTCTCAGACATACCATAGACTTTGCAAAACTGCTCAGGGAAACCCTTGGGCTCTGGCAGGCAAACACCTCACTCCCTCCTTTAATATGACAGTAATGCATTCTACTAATTTCAACTCCTTCAAGAACAGAAGGTAACCTCCTAAGCGGTCCTCCTCCCACCAGCTTTTATAGGTATCATTTTCTCTGCTGTTTTTCTTCTAGTGCAATTTTAAAAAGGCACAATACAAACTTATAAAGCAACACTATTTCAAATCCTTCTTCTTTGAAAGGCTTCTGAATTCCATAGAGCACTGCACTGCTAAGGTCCTACTGCACCCGGACCAAGAAAGGCACCTGTCGCCAAGCGTAACCATACATGAGAGCAGGCACAGCAAGTGGAAACTCACAGGACTTTATCATCACCACTGTAAAATATTTCCAAGAACAAAATTATCACTAATAAATCCCAAAACTGTAAATGCTTTGCTGTTGCACCTTTTCTTTCTCTACGCTTGGTACTCTCCCTAAAGATTACTTTTATTATTTATACCTATTGCCTATCATATGTTATATCTTTCCCCTGTCATCAGCAGTCATTAGATTCCTAACACAATTCAACAAAAGCTTCACCTGCCTGAGACAGAACACTTCCCTAAATATTTTCTGGACATAAACAATTCCTCAAGAAAAAAGGAAAAAGATTTGTAAGCATATATATGTTCTATAAGTTTTATATGTTTTTATGTATTTTATTCCCTACCTAAAACAGAACAACTCCTACTCATGAGAATGAACAGGACTTACTAGGCAGAGCACTAGAGCACAATTCATGTCGATCACAACACTATTACATGTTTTTCCAGCAACGTAACCATCAGTGTACACCAGAACTTTTCTCCTCTTAGGACTCAAGGAATTCACCAGCCCACACCTTAACCTGGACAAGGGAGTCGCTGAAGGAATGCCGGCGGTGAACAGGAACCGGCCAGTCAAGCCTGTTTGCCAACTCTTCCTCCACAAAGTGGATTACACCTTTCATACCAACACCTGCTGCTATGACATCAATCCTCTAGCACCCTTCTCAAGGAAATCATTATCTATACCAAGGAAACCAGCCCAGATACAACAGCTAACAGTTGAAGAGATGCAAGGGGAAGACTGGCCAAGTGTCGCAGGACAGCTGGGTTTCCAGAGGGGACTCTCAGCTGGAGGGCTCGTGGGTCACGAGAAAAAAAAAATAGTTCTGCTAAGTCGTGAGACCTGAGCGGGAAGAAACCTCCGCTGTCAGTCCCCTCGGTGTTTCACGTCAAGGCCACGGCTGCGCCTGGCACCGCAGAGAGAGGCGCGCCCGGTCCCCAGCTCCGCTGGCAGCCGCCCCAGGGCCCCGAGCCCTGGGCCCGCGCCCGTCGCGGTGTCCCTGGAGGACTGGGGCGACGGGCGGGTCCCCCGTGAGGGCCGGGAACGGCGGGTGCTCCACGCGGCGGCGGCAGCCCCTCAGAGAGCAAAAAGGCGGACGCCGCTCGCGCAGGGCCAGCCCGCGCCCGGTGAGGGGCCCGTGGACGGACGCGCGCGGAGACAGAGAGGACCCACCCGCGTCCCCCGCTCGCCCGACGCCCGCCGCCTTTAGCCCGGCACACCCTCCTCCCCCCCCACCCCCAACTTCTGCTTTAGAACTGTAGCAACACATTCCCAGGGTCCTTGTCCAAAGAAAAATGTGAGAAGTTAAGGAAAAGGATTATACTATTTGT
>JAAGNO010018581.1:0-25187 GCA_033439905.1 Ceryle rudis
CTTATTAACTCCACCAGTGGAAGCTGTCTGGTTCTAGATCTGACCCTTCCTCAGCATGCAGAGCAGGGCGCAAACCTCCCCAGTGACACCAGCCCTGGTCCCAGTGCTCCTGGCCCTGGCCATGCACTGCAGCCAGGGACATCCACCTATGCAGAGGTTTTGTAGCCATTCTGTCAGCATTTTGCTTTTGGGGAATGTTGACAATAGAATCTGGAAATGCAGCTTACCATGGTGGAGAAGATGGTCTCCATCTTATCTTCTTGTGGCCGTCTGAAACCAGTTATTTTGCACGCCAGGCTGCTGTTCACGAGGACTTTGTGGGCAGCAAGGCTTTTATGTACATAACCCATCTCTGCCAGGTACTTCATGCCAGAGGCAATTCCCTGCAACATGGAAACAAGCTGGGTGGCCGTGAACTGTCCCTCATGTTTCTGTAAAAAAATGGAGGAAAAACCAAAGGTGAGTAATGGCCAGTTCAAGGGGGCACTGCCAGCAGAGCCCGAGTGGATGGCAGACCCCGCTGCAGTTACCACTGGCTCCCAGCACTCACCCTGAGGAAAGAGTCCAGCACTCCATTCCCCATGTATTCCATCACTATCATCAGGGTGCTCCCTGCATGGACAGACAAGGAGCACAGCGTGAGTCCTGCCCACGGCTCCGGCAGCTCCCACACTGCAGGTGTCAGAAATCCAGTGCTAACCTCCAGCATGGTCAGCCCGTGCTGCTTGCCTACTAAGGTAGACAAGGACTTTAGCTCGGACAGCTTGCAATGAGCCACAGGTCTGAGGGTGCCCTGTGGTTCCCAGCTGGGAACCCATAGGATCCCAATATCAGATGCTCCTTTTACCAGGACACTGAACCATTTCACAAGGGACAGCACTACTCAGTGAAAGTACAAACAACCAGCTCAGCCCAAGACTCCGGGCATAAATACTTCCTTACCTAACAAAAAGGCTCGTTAAAATCAGTGCACGTGCTCACGTTTCTTTGGATTTCCATGAATATCCATTTAACCACAGCATCCGCAGACCAGTGCGGTGCACACGCTCCCGCGAGAGCCAGGAGCAGTGTCATCTGTTTTACTGACAGAACCTCACTTCAATTTGCTTTTATTAAGCATGCACTGTTTTGCTGCTAAGACAGTCCTACTACCTGGATTTATTAACCTAGCTGTAAGCATTTTATTAATCATCAGAATGCTAAAATAGCTAATACATAAAGAAAGATCTGATTCCCATTGCCCCTCTAGCACCAGGCCATTGCTCCAAAGCAACAGCTCAAGCCCGCAGAGGAGTCTTCTTCCACTGCACGTGGCCTGTAGCCTGGGACCCCCTCACCTCTGGTGATGACCCCCTCCAGGCGGATGACGTTGGAGTGGTCGAACTGGCCCATGGTACTCGCCTCCACCAGGAACGAGCGCTGCTGCTTCTCCGAGCACCCTGCACGCAGGGTCTGGATCGCCACCGGCAGCTCGCGCTTGCTGGGCAGCTTCAGGCAGCCCCGGCAGATTTCTCCAAACTCTCCTGTGCAGCAGAGAAAGGAGTTAAACAGCAGCTGCAGCAGGACGACCCTCACCACTTCCCTCCCTCTGCTTTGGGACCATAAAGCCCACGCCTGTGGCACAAGAGACGTGTCTTGCTGTGCAGACACACGACCTTCCCGTTGTTCATCAGAGGTCTGCCAACCCATGAACTCAGACACGCGGAGCCCTCTGTGGCTGCAGGTCTCCCCCGCAGAGTCTGTTTTACCACCTCTGCAGAACACAGGGCCGTGCGCACAAGTTTAGCATCGGCACGTGACACCAAGAACATGTGATAATGCAATGGAATTTCTTCTTCTTCCCACACCTCTAAGCCATTCTCTCCACGTGCTGCTCAAGTATCTATTGTGCTTTTTCCTGTGAAGAGTAGACAAACCCCCAGGCACCGAGTTCATGCTCCCAGGGCCTGGCCTGTTCCGCTTCCCAGCTCGGCACAGGCAGCCTCTGCCCCCGGCACAGAGCACAGCAGGGCCAGGGGGGTTCCTGCTGGCGCTGAGGCAGAACATCCATCCCGCTCTGTGCAGCCATGCACTTCACAACAGGAGCTGCCAAATTCACAACAAAAAAGGCCAATATTGGCTATACAGCAAAAAAATGTGTAGCTATGGAAAGCTTTATTGATTTGCAAGTCAGGTACTAGTTAGGTCAGCAATAAGACAAATACCCTCCCAAATTCCTTACATGTATTCCTGACTATTTTTTCTTAATTTTGCAAACAACAATTTGCTTCTCAAAGGTGTGTGGGCTTAGCCTCAGCTGCTACACCAGCAGCTACAAAGACAACCTCCTCTTCTCCTCCGTGTCCTCCTTCTTGCAACACTGTCCTTTAAGCTGGTGGGCAAACCCTCCCCTCTTCCCTTCCTCCACCTCTTCTATTTCTGCAGCTGAATTTATCTTTAGGAAAAAAACGACAAAGAATAATCGTGTTTCCCATGTTCTGGCACACATTAGCAATTAAGGCTCTAGGGCCCAGTGAGGGGATTTTAATTTGCTTTTAAGTTTTAGGCAGTGAAGTTGATGAAAATCAATAAATCATTAAGTTCACATATTTATAAATAGTTTGGATGCTGCTGTCAAACTGCCCAGATGCAGATAATTGCTGATGCTTTCTGGCCCGTGCCTCACTCAGCTGTACTTAGTGCCTCAGAAAAAACAAGGGGAATGCGAAATCAAGCTCCTGAACAAGATACCAGCCCCACTCCCACCTCCCCTCTGCAGGTACCCCCCAAGACAAGAGCAAGGGCAAGGGTCCCGTGGTGCTGATGGTGCTGGAGGAGAAGGAGCTGCCCCAAGAGATGCTGGCAAGGCAGGCAGAGCCTGTGGGCAGCAGCAGGAGAGGCGGCACGCACCCACGGCTCAGGCAGGACCGCAGCAGCGATGCGGCACCACCACCGGGGAGGAACTTGCCTGTCCCGATGATCCTCTCAATTTTAATACTGGCGTTATCCAGCTCTTTGGCAAAGAGGTGCACGGCCTGCATGGGGTCTTCACAAGTGTCAGGGTCGATGTACGTCCTCCTGGTTGGTACTTTAACTGCAGGAAAGGCAGAAAGGGCGCGTGAGAAAGGCTCGGCAGAGCTCCTGCCCCCCGGCCTGAGGAAAAGCCCTAGCAGGTTACCCACCTCCAGGTCTGCTGCCAGGACTAACTTGCCACCTTTTTATAAGCAAAGCAAAAGATTCAGCTTTATAGTTGCAACAGAATTCCTTGTGGGATTAAATGAACCCAACTGCTCTGCTCCACTGCCACAACCCCTGGGTTAAAGGGAGCAGCTCCTTCACTCTAGTGCAGTGCCCTCCTGGGCTGAGCCTACCTGGCATTCGCACTAATCCTCAAGTATCCAAATCATCTCCCTTCCCAAGGCCTCTAAGAGAGATAATTATAATAATAATGAACAACAGCCATGTCCCAGGTCCCCTCAATTAGCAGCCTGGGCAGCAAAATGCTTCCTGCAGGCAGCCACCATCTGCTGCACATGAGTGACCCTTCCTGGGAGCACATCCAGCAGAACTGGACGGAATGGGCTGACCCACTGACAGGATCTTTTGCAAAGCTCCAGAGGGGAAACAGCCACTTGCTGGGGCTTCCTCAAAACCCTAATTCGCATTTCCTGAGAACAAATAGCCAAAACAATTGCCAAAGCACATCAGCTCTGCCTCTCGCCAGGCCCCTGCTAGAGCACTGCCATGTCCCCTCCTCTCCCTGGGCAAGGCAAGGAGGAGAACGGATGTTTTGCACAAGCTGCTTGGCCCATCCAAGACTAGCACATGGGGAAAAAGCAAATCCAGGTTGATCTAGGAACGTGTCACAGCACACCAGGCTTCCCTTCCACCTCAGCTCCATTTGCGTTCCCAAGACCAAGCGGCTGCTGCGCTGCCCTCACCCTGTGTGGAAAACCTTCAGCAAAGTCCTGAGGGCAGCGCAGGGCCCTTCAAGGCCAGGTGAAACGGCCAAGCTCCATCCCAGAAGCATGCAGGCTCTGCTGCTTCTGAAATGCTTTGGGGAGCAGAGGAGCATGTGTGAGCTTCACGGGCATATGCCAGGAATCAAACTCATCAGTCGTGACATCTGAATTTCCTTTGACAACTGTTGTCTGTAAAATTATTGCTGCTCAGTAATCAAAAGTAGCCCCAGAAAACAAAGCTGTATTCTCCTGTAGCTGTTTGTGAAAAGCTGGCGGAATGTTTCACATGCTCCGTGGAAGGCTGAACGCATCCCCATTTCCTTCAGCACAGCAGTGACCTGTGTGCGGGAAGGACGGACGCTGGCTTATGAAGCTGTCAAGCTACTGTCCCCAGAGAGCCTCACCGTGCTGAGCCCCTGCTGCAGGATAATGCGGGATGACAACACTTCAAAAGCAGGGACTCAGGGCTGATTTGTCAGGAGCTGGGCTATTAATAGCAATAAAGACAGGGAGCCCCGCACGGTCGTACTGGCCATGGTGGCCTGGCTTCACTTACAGTGGAAGTACAGTTCCTCATCCCCGTCCTGGCTGGCTTTGCTGTACCCACACTGCCTGCAACAAGAACAAAGATGTACACCATTACCTGGGCAGCAGCCTCTTGCTGGATGGAAAACCTTAAGTTGCAGCGCTGAGGAACAGAGCCCAGCCCCACTGCACCAGGAGCCAGCAGCAGCTCAGCCCGGCTGCCAGGCTGAGCGCCAGCGCTGCCCCGCGCTCCCGAGAGCCTCGGTTGCAGGGCTTCGCCTTGGCTCCCTGCCTCTGCCCCAGCCCAAACCCCCTCAGCCTTGCTCCACTCACCTCCTCCAGACCATCACACCGATCACTATGGACACCAGCACCGTCAGCACCGTGATGGCCACCACTGCGATGATGAGGACGGGGTTCTGTTCACTGGAGGCCACCGTCACTGTGGGAGGGAAGCAGAGTGGGTTGGCAATACAGTCCAGGGCAGGTCCCAGATGCACCTCCCAGTGCTGGCCTGGACCCTAGCAAGGCTGTGGTCAATTCACCTGCAGCACCAGGCTACTTCTCACCATCCTCACAGCAATTCACGTTCTGGTTCAGTTTTAAAAGCTCAAGCTGGTGCTGGGCAGCATTGCAGGGGTGGATGGAGAACCCCAGCCCTGAGGAACAGTTCCTGTTTATCAGCAGGAGATATTAAAATTTATGGCTTACAAATAGTTTTCCTTCATCACATTAATCCCTTCCCTTCCTGCTTTTGCAAACAGGGGTATTAGAAAGCTACATTCTATATAAAATTTTTATTGGCTTCAATTCATTCTGAAAATGTCTTCTGTGTGGCAAATGGATGCAATTTAAAGCCCTGTTAAACACAATCTGTGAGAGTCGTACTGAGCCAGCCATCGCAGGGCTTTCATTTCCAGCCAGGATGGGTCATTAACTGAAGCCCGACCATGTCTCCAAGCCCTCTTTTAGCCAGTGAAATGAGATGCTTCTGGGCTATAGTTATGAATGGGAACTGTGAGAAGGAAAAGGCTCAGCAAGTAACACCGATGCTGGACGACTTTACTCAGCCAAGCAGCTCACAAGCCAAGTGCCTCCTGAGCCAGAACAGTAGTGGGGTGAGCAGTCATCCCCTATCTCGGGCACACATCCACAGCCAGCTGGATCTCCAGGCTGGCCTTGCCTCCTCTGCTGAAGCCCATGAAGACAGCCATGCCATTCTGCAGCACCGCTGTGGGCTGCACAGCTTCGCAGACCCACCAGGATCATGCCCTCGGCAGTGACGCCAGCAGGGACCAACACTCACTCCAGTGTCTGGTGGCTCCACAAAAGCAACCTGGTGCAATCTGTTGCAGCACTAACATCACACCAAGGCAGAACACCCCCCAGCTGCCCTGTCTCTGCTAAGCGCTTTCTTGGGCAATCCCAGTCAAAGAACAGAGACTGTCCCCAGCTTCTGCAGCAAAGAGGAGTCAGACACTGGCTGCCCTCACTGACTCTGCATGAGAAGAGTGAGGACAGACACCTCCAGGACAACCTGACCAGCAGTAGCAACCCTGTCAAAATCAAACAGGAAAATGCAATTAAAAGCAACTCCTGGGAAGCATCTGATCTTAGACCTAGGTAGACAGAACCAGAGAAAAAGATGCTGCTCCACAAAACCAAGAGCATGAGGGGCAGGAGCAGCAGCAACCCTACAGCTCAGCCCAAAGAGCCTCAGGTCTGCTGGTGGGTGCGTAAGGGACAATGAGCCTTGGGAACACTTACACTCTGCCAGTGTCTCCACTTCAATACTGGGGCTGTAGTTTCTGTAGTCTGGCGAGGAAGATGTCCGGATTTGGAAAATATAGAGGGTGCCCGGCTTCAGGTTATTGACCGTCACGGCCGTTGATGTGGTTTTCACAGTTGAGTAACTTTGATCTCTCTGATCCTGTGAAATAATGAGAGACCCAAGATCTAGCTGGCCTAACAGCTGCGCCACGGAGCGGGCTCGCACGGTTGTATCCTCGCCTCGTCTCTGGGTCCCATCAGGACAGTCTGTCTAAACATAAAACCTTCAACAGAAAGAATACATTTGCTAGATGTCTCATTAATAGAAATTACATGGAAAGGTCACATGAAATGGCAGCTGGAGCCAGATGATGCGCTGCAAAGACAGGCAGAGGACAGGGTGGTGGGGAGCAGCTGTGCCACCCCGCACAGCTCCTTTCCTCCCGCTGCCCCTATGCCAGGGCTCGTCTGCTAGCACCGTTCAGCCCCTTCCTGCTCCCCTGCTGTGGCTGCTCGAGCCCTGGAGTAAATAAGTGTGTAGTAGCACATGCTGAATAAGTAAAGGTGGCAGGTGGGTTTGCCAACAGTTCTGGTCCCTGGGATTTTATTCACTTGCCCAGCAACCTGCAGATCCCTCCACATCGGCTAAGGGACAGTGCGACGGGCAGCTGCAGCAGGCAACGGCAGGGTGGGCTCTGCCCAGACAGTGGAAGCGCTGGGAAACTCGCACCACTTTCACATGCCAGAGCAGCAGATCCTCATGTCCCTGCTTCCCGTGGTTTGCAAAGCAACACAAGCCCCAGCCCTCCCGTGAGCTCCTGCAAAACTTCCCGTGCTACTGCGCAGCCGCCATTGGGGATCATCTGCTCAGCCGTGTCGGGCGCTTCCGAACAAACTCCCAGGCACTGCTGCCACCATCCTGGACTGGGTTTATCTGAGGCCACTTTCCCCAGGAAGCAGGGCCGGGCCACATCCTGCAGCCTCAGCATCAGCCTCATGAACAAGCTGCACCCTCATTATGCTGGGGACCAGCTGCAACGAGCAGCCCAGCCCCACGATCTGGCCGGGGTACAGGCAAGAGCCGTTCACCACGCGGCTGCCAGGGCCAGGGATGTCGCTGTGAAATGTATTTTCCATTTGATGTGCTTTTCCCCTCGAATCTCCATAGTGAAAGTACAGCTTTAAAAGCAAAGATTAGGAACTAAGTTGATTTTCATGTCAGCATCAAGAGCCTCATTTCAGTGAATAATTGCTAAACTATAGTTAGAATTTCCAACCCAAGCAGGACGCTTCCTCATTTCACGTACCCTGAGTATCTTGTTGCTGCAGCCCATTTGCACAGGAATTACTGTCTCGGGCTTCGGCATTCACCCTCACCCACAGAATCCTCCTTTCAAATCTATCAGATGCTGAAAATCACATTAATATGAAGCAGCTTCAAGGTAGCTTGTTTCCAAATACAGAACGCCAACATGTCACCTGCACAGTTTTCCTGACGTGTAATCAGTTTCATAACGAGCCTGAGCACACGCAGATAAGGTAATTTGCAGAACTGTGTCATAAACTGCATTTATTTTGATTTACAGCACTGTCCCTGCTCTCTGCCCGATGGTATTTCTTCTAAAATTCCCAACCCACCGCACCTGTCAAATAACAGCTATTTTTAAAATTAAGAGACTGTCATAAAAATGTTTGCTTGTGCCCCATCCCATGCAGAAGACCAATCACAGCTCACTGAAGTCAGGGGTTTGGTGGCACTCCATCCTAAAACAGTGAAGACCATGAGGTCCAACTCTGCCAGAGAGCAGGCTATGAATGTAGGTGTCATCGCATCACAAATTTAAAAACCCGGTATTGTTTATCAGTCCCTGTCTAGCTGGCTAATGGCAAGCATCCAATCCTCACATTTCTAATGTCCTTGAAAAGAGCCATCCAATGCATTCAAAAAAGAGAATGAAAATTATTAGCTTTGCTAATAATCTCCCAGGAAGATGTCAACATTAGGACTGGATGAAATCTTGCTGCACAGATGGGGAAAAAACCCACTAATTAACATAGACTCTACAAATAATCCAAGCTTCCTAAACTGGCACAATCAGACTGCATAATGCTGTCAGATACAAAAAGACCTTGCTGGCCCCCATTTGAGGCCCTCCTCTTACTTTCAGGTGCCAGTAAATTCTTAACAACAGCACCATCCACAGCCTTGTGCTACCTCCCTTTCCCACCACTCAATCTTCACGTGGTGGGTGGCTGACTGTGACCAGGAGCAGTGGCATCAGCAGCACCGTGCTCCCCAGGAGCAGACTTGGCTGGTGAGGGTGGTACCCAGGAGTCAGCCCAGGGGGGCTGGGCAGGACCAAGAGCCAGGGCCAGTCACCAGAGCCTACCTTCTCGTAGTACTTGACCTCATACTCAGTGACGTTGGCAGTGGGGAAGCCTGGCTCCTGCCATGACAAGGAAACACTCTTCTGCTCCACTTTATCTGTGCGGATGTCGGTGATGTGAGTCGGTGCTGCAAAAGCAGAGAGGAAAGCAGCAGTGACTGCGGTGCTGCCAACACAGAGCATCGCCCCTGCTCCACACCCCCGTTGCTAGCAGCACCCAAACCCCCTGCACTTGCCCAGTACAGCCTGGTCAGTGTGGAGCAGAGCCCTGGCAACACAGCCAGTGACACCATGTGCCACCACACTCTGGTTGCTTTGGTCCAGAACAGCCAAGCAAGTGCAACCAGGAGATCATAGGTTACAAGGAATTTTATCTCTGTCCTCATATTCATATTGTCTGCGAGTCCCACGTCACCATGAATGCATTCAGTTGTGGTCACTCCATTTCTGCTGCTGTCTTGTGATGCCACAGTAAAAACTTTAATTTAAATTAATTTTAAACTTTAAATTTAAACAGCTGAAGAGCATTTCACATCTGAAGTTACCAGTTCCCTCCCCCTGAATCAGGACTCAGGACTTAAATAGGGCAAATGCCAAGCTGCTGTTCATCCAGCAAGAGAAGATGGCATTAAATACAATGGCTTTGTAACCTGTGAGCAGCTAGGAACGGTCTGCCCAAAAATGAGCAAAAAACCCTAACGGCTCCCTGGCCCACAGCGCAGCGGAGGGTCTGAGCGCTGGCTAACGGTCAGTGCTCTGAACCTGCTACTGATGATTTCCAGGAAACACAAAACACAACCCTTGAGCAGGAGGGACTGTAGGACACACCAAGGCTTCTCATGCTGCCCTGGCACAGGCTCTGCTGGCCCTCCGCTGCCAGGCACACGGCCTGTGCCCAGTAGCCGGCTGCTTGTTTCCAGTTAGCACATGCTGCACACTGAATCTTCCTCCCTGGCATGCGTGCTCCTGTTTAGTTCATCTCGCCGTGCACAATGCACTTGCCAACTATTCCCACTTTAACGAGGTTTGGCTCCAAATGAGCTGACTCCTCTGGCACACAGCAGGCAGGTCGCTGTCCCCAGCTCTGCCCGAGCTGATGCCTTTGCTGTGTGCAGCAGCAGAGGAGGGTCTGCCCCACCCTGCTGCGCTCACCTCTGCTCCTCCAGAGCCCCCTCCACACCGCCTCCTCCTTCAACCTTCTTCTCCTGCCTTCAAGCCACCAAGCCATGCCCAGTGCCCACACAGCTGACCAGCAGCAGCACTGCCTGCACCAGGCTCCCAACCTGCAGGCAGCATCCCAGCAGCTCTTCCAAAAGCCTCTGCCTCTTACACCAGTGGAGAGCCAGCTGGCCCTGTCAGACTGTCTGCAGCATCTCAGGGGCCAGCCGAGCACACGGCATCCCCAGACCGCCCAGAGACGGCAGCAGTGGCTCAGACATGATGATCTGCCCACTGCCAGGGCTTTTGCCAGCAAGAGCAGGGAGGAAGGGGCTGCATGGGTCATGTCACCTTCGTGTCTTTGTGGCAAAGGTGCTATTCAAGAACAGTATTCTAGTAGGAAAAATAAAATTTGTACCTGGTGCCTTGATAAAAACTTCTGTTGGAGCTCTTTGTTCTGCTTTGGATTGATCAGAAAGAAAATTAGCATTGATTAGAAAAACTGATCTCCCCAGTGGCTGAACATGCCAAGTAAGGTCTTCACAGCTCTCCTGGGACAGTGCCACGAGCTGTCCTGGTTGGGGGCAGAAAGTCTCTGGCTGAGGGCAGAATGGGAAATGGCAGAGAAGCCTCCAGTAACTGGCTCTGGGCTGCCCTGCCTGCTCTCAGCAGCCTGGTCACAGCTGGAAGGCAGGTCCCAGCACAAGGAAGGGTCCCAGATCACCCCAGAAAGCTCCAGGTGTCAGAGCACACAGGGAACACTGGGTGGGGAAATCAGCTGTTTCCAGTTTGTCCCACTTCCCCATCAGATCAGGATGTCTGCTGGACCCCGACTGTCCCACAGAGACTCCTGCAGAGAGGAGCAAGTCCCTAGAAAGTAAACTTAAGCATCTGTGAAATTTTGTATTTATTACTTAGCTCATTAATCTTTGCTGAAGTCGTCCTGATGTTTTATTCATGATGATTTGCTCCTTGATTCCAAGTCTCTTCAGCTTCTGCTGAAAGAGCGAGAGGAGCCGACAGGCAGCCAGGAGCCCTGCACTGGTGCGAGCTCACAGCCCTGCGCACAGCTCCCTGCAGCAAGCTGGCCACCTGTCATTTCATGTTTTTAAAAATAATTCTCCAAGCAAATACACTGGCCCCAGAACTGACCTTTAAGGAGATACCAAATTGTCCGCGTGTAACGATGCAGGAGCAAGCTCACCCTGGAGCATGGCAGAAAGGCCATTAATGCTCCCACCAGGCCAAGCAGGACATGACTCTGGGGGTCTGCACCACCAGCCTGCAACACAAATGTGTGGTGAGACCTGTCACTGCCACCTCCTCGGGGATCTAGACAAAGGCAGGACTGCAGAGACCTTCACAGGTGCCCACAGAGCGAGCCCCTTCTGCCAAACACCTTGCAGCTTTCAGACCTCCTGCGTTTTCTGCCTGCACCTCTCACAAAAGGGATGCTGCGACTCCTCCAGCCTGGCAGTCCCACAGTGCTGCCTCCTCCTCGCTCCAGTCTGCAGGGGAATGGCCAGGGCCAGCAGCACCCATGAGCAGCAAAGGCTCCCCTCCTCAGCCAGAGGCCTGGAGCCCCACTAGCACTGGCAGGACACCCTGTGCCCTCCCACGCCACTTCAAACACCAATAACGAGTATGACTGGATTTGCACAGTTTTGCTCCAAACCTTGCAAATTTCTCCTTATTCCCACTTCATCAGAGACAGGTTTAGTCTGGCACAGGCTGCAATATGGCACTTGCTGTTGAGGCAGAGTGGTGAGAATGGTTATCATATGTAAGAAGTGTTTCAACAAGAAGGAATAAAAAAAAAAGAAATATTCTCGACTTCCTTCATCAGTCTCACAAACACACACTGACCCACACACACGAACAGAAAGGCCCATGGGCACGCTCGCAGCTCTCGTCACTGGGAGAGTGGGGTCATCCCCCCTAGCCCGCAGCCTGTGTGCAGGTGCACGTCGCTGCCAGGTTTACAAACTGACCAGCGATACGGGCAACTGAGGCCAGCCTGGCACTTGAGCTGGGGTTTGCTCCTGTAAACCAGGTTAAGTGCTCCTTGCTGTTTTATACAATTCCCATTAATTAAATATCACACAGATACCCTCCTCCATCTCTGAATCTAGCAAACGGACTGAGGAAATCTGAACAAGAGCTCCTGACTGTTAACAAAGTCATCAGGAAAAATCACACTCACTCGGCGATGAGCTGTAGAGCAGAACCCGTGGTACATGCCAGAAAAGCAGGCACTAGCCTCAAACATGTTTAAAAGGCATTAAAGAAAATCACACAGACTATAAAGCATTTCACACTGTGAAAAAAAATGTGTTTCCCATCAATATTTTAAGCTCCCCTAACATTGCCTCTATTCTGAAAAAGCAAGCATTAAATTATTCACCACTCTGCCTGTTTTTATAAACTCCTTTCCACCAAGTGTGGGCTTACTCCTCTTAATTAACCATTGTACAAGCAGAAAAGGCATAAAACTGGGTGAGGGCACCATGTCCCTTCTCTGAATGACCCACTGCATCCAAAACCCAAAGAGGGCCCTTGGAAAGGGACAACACAAACACTTACAGATGGAGGTGAGCCCAGAGTGCCTGCAGGAAGAGCTCCTTGGTGCCCAGCCCCAGCCAACCCCAGGAACACTCTCGACACATTTTCAGAGCGACAAGAGCAGCCCACAACCCATCCGCTGCTCCCCGTGTGGGGTGAGTGGCAGTGGGACAGACAGAACCCGACATCTCCCCGAACACCTCTGCTGCCCTGCGCCACAGTGTGGCTTGCGCTGGGGAGAACTGACCTCTCCTTCCATCACTGGCTATTGACACCCCAGCACAGAAAGGCACTGGGCACTGTCCCAGGGTCCTTCCTTCCAAACCAGAGAAGCAGCCTCACCAGTCACGGTGCAGCTCTGCCAGGTCCAGCTCTCACACATGGCAAGTGGAGACTCCACGAGCACAGATTCTCGCCCCAGTCAGCTCATCCTGTGGACTAACCATCCCTCCTGGCTGGGTCTGGGCCAGTGCTGCTGCACCAGTTTACTTCAGAGGACCTAACTCAGCTCAAATCATTTCTCCACAGTCTCAGAAAGGAGAATGCATTTCAGCACCGGCTGCATTATTAATCTGCAACAGATTTAAAAGCCCTTTAAGACAGGAGCCGATCCCTGCCGGGAATATAAATGACATCGTCCCAGAGTGTACATTTACATAGCTAATGCAGCTCTGCTCCTGCAGGTAAACAGCCCTGTTCTCTCCTCAAACACTTTTATTTAGTCCCATGCTGGGGCCAGATTAGAAAAAACACAGTATTAATTTTGCCTCCTGCAGACTAAATAGCATCTTTTCTTTTCCCCTGCAAATACAATGAACAACTGCTAATTCCCTCTGGTGACGGCTGAAGGGGAAGGGCAGTGCGAAAGCTGCGCTCAGAGCTATATTTAGAGGAGCAGGGATCTGACAGCTAAATAGGGTCTTGTTTCTTTGTTTAAATTTTCCTCTGAATCTGCATATCTGCAGCCAGAGCTTCCCTGCTGCTGCAGATGACTTCCCAAAGACCATCACATCACAGCCACCGGGGAAGTCACGGCTGCTTCAGGCATCCCTCGCTGGCCCCGTCTGGCACATCTGTGATGGGCTTTAATGCGGAGGGGCTCCAGGGCTCAGGACTTGCTGGGAGACACAGATCGCACAGAGCAGCTCCACCAGTCGCCTGTGCCAGCAGAGGCTCCGCTTCCTGCCTGCACCGAGCCCCATCCCGTGCACAGCCCTAGAGGGGTCTTACAGACAAACTGGACTGAGAAGCCATCTCCCAGGAGATGGCCCTCTCCCACTCTTTGATGACAGGTGCAGGTTAATTGTCACATCACTTCTTGCCCACAGTGTCAAAGCCAGAGGAACTGGGCCACCTGGGCACCTGCAGTCAGAGCAGCTCCAGCCTGGCACTGCCCCCAGGAGGGGACACCTTTGGCAGAAAAAAATGAATTGTTTCAAGAATCTTCCTGAGTCTCAGCTGCTCAGCTAATTCTGAGCCACCATCTGCATCCGGAGACTTCACAGCTCAAGAAGAGACATTGATTTTGAGCAGATTACAGGATTAATTATGTCATATTCTTTATATGTATTTCAGTTCCTTCAGGAGTATGTGGTGTTGAGTAAGGGGGTGAGATTCCCACTCACCCAGAAGAAAAGCTGTGTTGATCAGACGGATGGGTGGAGCATGAGCTGCTATCACAGACTTGTTGCTTCTCTCCCTACAGAGGACAGAGGGCACTTGCTGCCCTTACTGGCCTCATTCCCAGGTCAGACCTGAATCTCCAGGCAAGGACACAGTTCCTGTGTCTGACACCCAGCAGGAGCCTCTGGAGGAACAGCTCGTTGTTAGACCTTGTCGAGCTCACCCCTCCTGAGCTCGTGCTCTGGCTTGGGAATGGCCTGAGCTCAGGAGACAGAAGATCTTCCCAGAGCTAAAACCATCCTTGAACTGCAAAGATCCTAATGAAGAATGACACCTCCACTGAAGAGCAGTCTGTGGCACAGCATCCACCCAACGGATTCACTGAAATTATTACACGAAGGGAGAGAAAGCAACAACACACGCAAAAAACATTTGATCAAGTGGTGGGAAAATTATTTATAACAAGATCAAAGTTTAATCTCTTCAGATGAAATCGTTGGCCAATTCCTGCCAAGAGGTATGTGAGGATCATCTGTCTCCATTAACTGTGGCTTGGCAAAGGGTTTACATGCAAATTAATAACGTAACCGCAGAGGAATAGACAAGGACACAACAAGCCAGAGCTGATTTTTCCATAGGCACAGCTAACAAGTGAGGGGGAATCAAGCCCTCCAGGATCCCATCCTCATGGGCAGGCTGCGGCCTTCTTCCCCTCACACACAGGAACAGAAACGTGAAATGGGACATGTGCTGTGCGCCAGTGCAGGGGGAAGCAGCAGGGACATGGGCTCCTCCAGCACAGCCAGCTCTTCAACTCCCTGTGGCACCAACTGAAACCCCTTCGGGAGTCTCCATCCCCCTCTCCTGCCTGCACTGCCCACCACGGCTGAGCACCACGGCTGCGCCACTGGAGCAAACCGAGCGGAATCAGGGCACTGCCGTGGCATCGGGTGTGCAGAGCCTGAGGATGGTGCCCACGACACCCCCAGACCCTGTGTCCTCCCAGTGACAAAGCCACAGACCTGGCTGCTGACCCATACACCACAGAGGTGATGCTGACCACGCAGGCAACTGTCACCTTGGAGCAATGGGGGTGAGGCACCAGTTGCCTTCAGTGGTCACATGCTACACGGCAGCCGTACCTGCGAGCCCAGTGGAGACGTTGACCTCGGCATACTGCTGCCCCAGCAGCGGGCTGACGCCCGAGACACCGTTAACAGCCACCACACGGATGGTGTAGTTGACATGAGGCAGCAGGTTCACCAGGGTGACGGTCCGGTCCACAAGCCCTGTCTGCTGCGGCAGAAAGCTCACGCTGCTGCTGCACTGCTCGCAGCGGCCCTGCAGAGCCGCCGGGCACTGGCCACACCACAGGCTGTAGGTCAGGTCGCTCCGGCCACCCGCATCGGCGGGCGCGCTCCACTCCAGGACCAGTGATGACTGCCGCAGGCTGTAGACGAGGTTCCTTGGAGCGGAGGGTGGACCTGGAAGCAGAAGAGTGTCTGCGAATGGGTGCTGCCCAGGGAGGAGAGCAAAAATACAGGTCCTCTGAGAGCAGCAGGGGCACTGGTGATGGAACAAGACAGCATGGTCCTGAGCAGCCACTGCACATGGCAGCACAAGGGAACACGGACACAGCGATGTGTGCAGCATAGTGGGGACACCAGAGAGAGGATCCTCGCTGGAGGACCTGTGTGCACAGCAACTCATAGCTCACACAGTACCTGAGAAGCGCCCGGCTGGACCTGGCACCTCCCCAGGTTTGGGCTGCAGGAGCCCAGGAGCAAACCACTGGAGGGACACTGCCCAGCCACACTCGCTCGCAGGCACAGCAGGAGGGTTTCTGAGTGCCGTGCAGGCAGCTGTAGGGCATCCATCACTGGAGTAGCTGCAGTCCAATCCAATTAACTAGAGGCCATTTAATTAAAATCTGTGAACTATATTGACTAAATGACTGTGCCATAGTTTTACTGGGGAGCTTGCAAGCCCGACCGCATGGGTCTCATCAGATTGTAGCCTGAGCCAGGAGCTCCTTGGCGTAGGGACAGCCCCTCCATTCCCCTCCCCACTGCAGCAGCTCCCTGGTGTAGAGAGGCCCTCCCAGGACATGCATGTCCAGGCACAGCCCCACGGGCTGGCACCCTGTGCTGGCAGAGGGACAGCCTCAGTCAGCCACCTGGGCATGCGCTGCCGGGCAGACACAGTGTCTGGAACCCCGTTCCCTTGCTTTGCAGAGAGCTGCCATTCCGGCGAGACGTACGCGTGCAAGAGGCAGATGGTGGTTCTGATGGAGACCTGGAGTAGTTCTTCTGGCACGAACAGAACGTGGAGGCTTCCTCATGCGTGAAGCTGTGCTCAGGGCAAGGAGAGCAGAGAGAGAGACGGAGGGAAAGCTTGTAAAATCCAGGAAGGCAAGCTGAAAAGACAGACAGAGGGAGTTATGGGAAGAACACCACAAGGTGAGTTTATGACTGCATTTCCCCATTTCTTGAGACATCCTTTGCCTATCACTGGACAGCAGACATCAACCTCCAAGCTCCTCTCCCTGATCACCTGCATGATCCTGGCAGCAAGAAAGACGCACCATTGGTTTCACCCAGAAGGGACATTTGGATGCTGTAGCTCTGCACTGACTTCCAGGCTGGGGGACTCTTTCATGGTGCTGGAGGAATAGTTGGACATCAACTGGGGCAACATGTAAAGAGAGCTGTAGGTTCTGGAAGAATATGAGGGATGAGGTAGCTACAGAAATATGCAGGATATGGCTTAAGGTTTAGAGTCAGGTGAGCAGAGCAGCAATGACATGGGAGCCACAGCAAGACTCAGCAACAACCCCCAAAGGAGAGGAATATTGAAAATGGAGAAGTTGGAGACCTCATCAGTCACCAGAGCTTCAAATACAAACCCAAGTCACAAAGCCATGTCACTGGCAGCTACAGCTTTATCATTGTGGATTATACAGCAGTTACTGAGGGCAGTGAGGTATGTGCTGAAGCTAAACAACAATGTATAAATTTGCTTTTATAGGTCACACGAAGGCTTCCCTTATCCTTTGAGAAGTACCTTTGATACAGAGACAAACAAGTAATTCACACACCGGTCAAGGAGCTGTTTGATCTTTACCACAAGCAGCATGCAGCCTGCGAGCACTGCTCCTGGCAGGACACCCAGGAGCTAGTTCTGCATGAAAGACTCACCACTTTACAAAAACAACAAAAGGCTGCAAAACTCCATGAAGCAGTTTGCAACAGCTTTGGTTTGACCCTAACACATCTGAAAAGGAAGCAGCCTGCATACAAATGTGTGTCTGTCCTTGCTGGGTGACCCCAGCAACAGGAGATGGGGCAGGCACGGGGGTCCACACGGGCTGCAGCCCCTCCCTGCCAAAGGGTGACCCCCAGCAGGACCAGCCCCAGGGGCAGGGGTTTGTCTCAGCTGACATTCAAGCCAAACAGTAGCACTCATGTTTTGCTTGGCTGCTTCATCATCTTGATGTGGTGCTGCTGCCTGCTATCCCTTCATCAGCTCCCAGAATATTTAAACTTAATCACTTGTAAAGTTCCTAGATGAACAGCTCCACTAACGCAGTCCCCTCTCTTATCATTTTTAAGGAGCTGGCTGCTGAGACTGTTCCTTTTAAAGCAGATTATTCCAGTGCACTCTGGTTCATTAATTTTTACCATGACATAAAACTGGCAGGTACAGCTGTGATCTGAGGACAGAGCACTAGAACACAGCACAGGGCTGAGATGATCCTTCCCCGGGATGCTGAAAATGGGTGAATATTTAAGGTGAGATTATTTCGCTCACCACAAGGCCTTTAGAAATTCTGTGCCCTGTAGTCACACGTGGGCAGGGACCACAGCGACGTGGCTGAGGTTGGTACTCCCAGTGGCCCCTCATCCCCTGGTTGCTGGCACATGACAGACAGCAGTTTGGCAGAGCTGAGAGCAGCAACACAAATTAGATATGTTTTGCATTTCTTCCATAACATATAGAGCCTTTCAAGAGCTGCCCAAAAGCCTTGCTCCTTGCGACACAAGATCCTGTACTGTCGTGCCACCCAAAGCGAGCAAAGCCTGCAGAAAGCAACAGATCTGTCCTCCTCAAGCCTGTTCCAGCCATGCCCAAGTAGAGAAGAAGTGAAGAGAGACTTTCTTGTATCTGGAATGGAAAATGCAACTTTCCAACTGATGTGGACTCTGTGTTACATTTCTACAGCAAAACCAGAAGAGTTAAATTGTTAAAATGGAGAGTAAAGAGAAAAAAAACCCCAACAACAACAACAACAAAAAAACCCCCTTTAATCAGCAGATTATTCCCAAGCTCCTCGGCTGTGGTTCCCAGCTGGACAGGACAAGTCTCATGAGAGGGCTCTGGCCAGCTGAGCTGATGACTGAGGTGGACATCAGGACCCTGCAGCAGTCCCCAGAGACACGTGGGTGTTTCTTGTCTGCCTGACCTGCCTTCGATGCTGACACTGTGTATGATCCATGTGCCAGGAGCCCTCACTGCTCTCCTTGGCTGCACGGGGAGCCCAGACACCTTCACCAGCTGTCAGTGCCTGCCACAGAGCCAGAGCATCCTCTCCAGATTGGGGCTGGAGGAGGGATTTCTAGGAAAGTACGTGTTTCTAGGAAGATGAATCCACATTTGCTCCTTGATCTTGAAAACTCTCAGCAACAGCTGGCACCAGTATGGGTCTGGAAAGCACTGTGGCTTGGTATTCACCTCTCCTCACAGCCTGCACGCCTCCAATACCAGATACAGCTAAGCTGTAAATGCATGGGCTTAAACACCACAGAGAAGTGAGATTAAGACAGCAAGCCCCAGTGCATAGTAAATGTCATTCTCTACCTGCTACATAAAACAGGGAAAACTACCAAATGTTTAAATTACTCCCAAAACTTTGAGTATTGGCAGAACCCCAGACCCTGCAGTCCCTGCACATTGGGGACACAATCTGAACTTCTTTGAACACTGGAGTATTTCCTCCCAGCTCTGCAGAGCAGGGACCAGAGCCCTGCTGCAGAACTGCCCCTTTTCCCAGCCGCTGGAGGACACGGGGAGATGCGTGCCCCAGGAACAGAGCTGGGACAGGACGGGGCTCAGGGGCTTCGGCGCTGCGCGTCGACTGCAGCCTCCGCCCGCTGTGGCTCCAGCTCAGACTCATCTGTCCCCGGGGGAGAAACCAATCTCATCACAGTATCAAAGCCTGAACACTGGCACGAGATCCCCGCCCGCACCCTCTGTCAGGCAGAACAGAAAAATCAATCTTGTTTACAAACTTGATGGGACCTGAGCACTAAGCCCAGAGCGCACCGCAGCCATTCCCAGATTTAAAGGCGAGCTTGAGCATCACATAAACTTGACATCTTGTCATAGCAAATTGAATGTTTTCAATTAGAAGCATCTTTCAGGCTGTTCCTCCCTGTTTCCCAACGGCTAGAAGTAAGTTTACAGAAGTGTCTGTCAGAAGGTCTGTCAGGTAACAACTGTATGAAACACCTCAATTTTGCCAGAAACACCAGTGCGCCCTACGGGAGTGCGCCCCATAAAGAGCCCAGGCTCAGTCCAGATGGTGGGATTCCTTCTTAGTTTTGCTCCTTGGTTGTCTGAATCTTACACTCGAGAAGAACAAAAGCTCCCCAGCACGTGACACACCATGTGTGCATCCCTGTTTCTTTTTGCAGACAAACTCCCACCCTCTTCCACCTCATCCCACGAGTGTTCTTCTCAGTCCCCAGCTGGTTTAGGTGTCCCTGCTATTTCGCAGTGCTGATTTTTGCAGTGGCTATGTGACAGCTCTCAAGAGATCAGGCCATCCATTTATAGACTGAAATTCTCTTTTCTGTATACTATTTTCTGTCCTATTCCTTGTCCTCTGGTACTACCGCAACCTTATTATTAAATAATAAAATTCGATAATACATTCTCCAGGAGCCAAAGAGAAGCAGCTGGATGGGTCAGACAGATTAATTGCCTCTCTCCAGCTCCACCATTGCTGCCCACACGAGCTCCTCCCTGTTCACCAGCCGTGCCTTACTCATTTCACTGACAGAGAGAGCACACGTTCCCTCCTCGATGTAACACTGAGTGCACACACGATCAAACTAGCAGCAGAACAAGCAACACTGATTTGTGCTGCAGCTTGGCAGACTACCCAGCGTGATGCACCCACGGGAAGGTTTTCTCTTAACAACTCATCTGCCACAGCTCCTCGGACGAGAGCGGATGGCTCTCTCAGGAGGAGAAGGCAACGTCCTCTCTCGCGCCCAGGCTGTGCCATGGGGAGAGCAGAGGCAATTGAGGATGCAGAGTTGAAAAGTGCATGGTTTCCTGCTCAACTGGCATGGGACAGCTTTGATTTTCCCTCCCCAGCAGTTCTGACATTGCTCAGTACTACCAAGCCTGACAGCAGCTCCCAGGCATAACCTTCCGCTCCAGCCATAGACTCTGGGTCACAGCTCCAAAGATGCTGAAGCTTTTCCTTCACCTGCAGGGATCTCAACATTTTCTAAGCCACCATTAGCTGCACGTTCAAGTCCTGGCTTAAAAAGCAGAAGAAGAGATCCTGACTAACCAGCAGGAGTGCTCAGTGGAGAAGCCCACAATGGACACACTGTGGACACAGCCCTCTGCTGCCGCAGTAGAAGCCAGAGCAGAAGCTCTGTCCCGGCCACACGACTCTTGGCTGTTCGTGAGTCCGACATGACTTTCCTGCAGCCGTACACGGGGTTGATCCTGCCGCCAGCTGAAGCAGTGATGCCATCTGTCCTTCCAAAAGCTCGGGCGCGTGTCTGGCTGCTCTGCACAATGAAGCTGTATCAGCTACAAAACGTTTTGTAAATTATGCAGTGGGTTTCAACAGACAGATGTGAGCAGCAGCACAGGAACATTCACCAGCACTGCCCCAGACACATTGCAGGGTCCAGTAAAACTAAAAATCCATTTCCGGCAGCTTACTAGTCTCTGCTAATTAAAAAGTGGTCATCATTTTGCAGAGAAGAAGGGGCCAAGACCTAAGTAAATACTGAAGCTTAGCATAAAATATTAAGAGAATGAGCCCAGATGGAAGATTAAATACTATGCTGAAATTGCTTCATATCATGGATTTAGGAATAAAGCTACTTAACCCAGACAACTTCATATTAATGTTAATACAAAAATCAGGCAAAACCCATTAAACATACTTCCTGCTTGTCTCCATAGCTGGGGAAAAACGTGTCCATGCACACGTGTTCCCTTTTCTGCTTCTCCAGTCACACCGTGCTATGCGACAGAGGACTCGCCCAAAGATCCCACCAGGGGTACGGTTCAGGATGACTCTGTTAAAGACTGTTACACGATGTCACTCTGGGTCTGCACTTCTCAGCCCTTTCACACCAAACCAGTGACAGGCACGGGCACATCTACCTCTCACCTTCAGCCACTGTGCCCTCTTGGACCTGGATGTGGATATAGACACCACCATGACTCTCACCCCGGGCCCTGGACGCACACCATGCAACAGTGACGCCACTTCCTGCTGCAGATGTTATTAACGATTCCGCACGTACCAGCACAGCTGCTGTGTGAGTGACCACGCTGAGGAACAATGGGCATCCAGGCAGCGAAAGCGACCCCGCTGCAGGGTCTAGGGGATGGGAAGAGGCATGAGCAGGATGAACCCCTCACTGGCCATGGAAGGCATTTGCTGTCTCAGCAGCATGTTCCAGCAATGCCCTCACAGCCACGCTTACCCCTACTTGCTGCCTGGTATAATTTTCTTCATATCAGAGTTCAGTGGTTTGTTGACACCCTCCTCAGCATTTAACCTTAAAGTTTTTGATGGGTTCTGCTTCTCCCCACCCCCCACAAACTGTCTCAGGTCAGCTTGTTGACCCTCAAACCTTGCAGATATTGTTGAGGAAAGGAAAAAACCCACGAAGCACACAGCCTGCGTTAGCACTATTGAACTTCTTTGTGTTGCTGAACTCCTGCAGATAGCGGAAGAGCCGCGTGCATGCCAGCATGAATCAATAACGCCTGCAGTTTCACTCAGAACGCCTATACACTCATTTATAATTAACACTACAACTCGGTTGTGTTCCAAAATCAATTCCTTTCCATTTTTTGTCATGAAATCGTATTTGACAAAGTTCATCTGCTTTTAACACATGTTAATTTTCTCTGCTGAAGTAGGCATTCATAAGAAGGCTATTTGGGAAAGACAGCAACCCAGGGAAACAAGCAGCCAGTGCTGAGGGGGTGCCACAGCAAGAACCTTTACAGCACCACAGGGTCAAGGCACCCCAGCAGAACCACAGTCCCTTCTGGCAAAGGACAGACTCGGAGCACTGAGCTCTCAGATTGTATCAACCCTCACCTAGCACTGGTCAGACTTGCAATTGCAACCATTAAAATAAGATGGGGGAAAAAAAAAAAAACAAAACACAAACCAACAAAACAAACAAACAACAACAACAACAACAACAACAACAAGACAAAACTACACCATATTTATTAGGGTCTCAGCTGCACTGATGTCCCAACTGAAAACCATCACTCCCTGGGCAGGGCAGCTCCTGAGAGCTTCCTGCGGCAGGTCTGCCAAACGCAGGAAGGATCCAGAGCGTCCCCCTCCCAGCCCCTCCACACTCAGGCCTCCCCTGAAGCTTCCCTCCAGGAACTGGCATCACTCTTCCTGGGGTCCATCCCTTCTTCCGACACAGCAGTCCAGTTTTACTTGAGAAATGTGACTTGCCCACCAGTCCCCCCCCGGAGCCCCCACCTCCAGAGGGCAGGGCTCTGCCTGATGCGCTCCGGGCTTACCCCAGGAGCACAGAGAATAGATGTTTCTGCTCCTGGGATCGACATAACTCAAGGCCTGCTAAAGGTCCACGCCAGCCCCTTCAAGCACCAGGAGAAGAAGCCCTCTGCTCCCCACATGGGATGCCAGTAAATGGCACACGTCACACACTGCACTGAACATCCATTTCTCCTGTCTGCAAACTCGCTGTTCTCATCAGTCGTATAAAATATGAAGCTGCTCTCAACATGTCTCTCGGAGGAGCTATTGCTGCTGCTGACCCCTCTCCAGACCAGGCCGGCACATCCAGCCTCCATCTATCCTAATTCCTAATATCAAGGCAGGCAGGTCTGTTTATTATGTTCCAAACATTTCATCAGCACTGAAGAGGAGAGGTGCTTCACACCAGCACAGCAGGAGGGACAGGGCAGCAGCCCCAAGGAGGAACAGAACAATCAGCATCCAAGCAGGTACCCCGGAAGGACGGCTGTCAGTGAGCGCCCGCAGACGAGGACAAGCTGACCAAAACCAGACAGGGCACCTTGTGCAAAACACACCGACAGAATACAGTTTCAGTGGTGTATTGAGCTGGTGAAAGAGCCTTGTCAACAAACGTCCTCAGGTAATAGAGAGGCTCCTCTCTTCCCTTTACACACCGGGTTTGCAATCTTGCCCTGTCTTACTGCAAAAACTGTAATCAATACCTTGCAGCAGAGAGCGGTGTCGTTACAGAGCCCCACTGCGAGGAAGGGGAAGAAATCGTGTCCAATCTCCATACCTGTGCAAGAGGGACAAAGTCAGTGTGAGGGAGTGATCAATACAAGCACTGGATCAGGTCTCCAGCTCCTCTTACCTTGGTACCTCACCTGCCAGGATAGGTACTTCAGGCTGCACCTGAATTCAAAGGCAGCTTGTCTTCCACAAGCTTTTTTTTTTTTTTTTTTAATAACTGTTTTTCATTAATACTTTTCAGCAGCCTACAGTCCAACATGTTCCCAGCATCTCTGAAATCTTTAGAGCAATGCTACTCTCTAATTTTTGCCATTGTTAAATAATTTTCAGAGCACTGAAATGAAAACCTGTGTCCAGTGGCTAGATCTTCGTGCACCTCCAACAATGAGCTCTTAATAGCTGAAATTAAATTCAATTATTTAGTCCAAAAGAAAATTAAATACCCAAGAATATTTAGTAAGACAGTCTTAAAATATCTAAAGGAATGCATTTGCTTGAATTCAGTGCCAGGGCAGTACTGGACAGAACCTCATTGCTATTTACACAGGAACGTTCCTCAAGGACACACTGAAGTAGACACAACCTCTGAGCCAACTGCAATTTACTGTTGTCTCATGCAGTTCCCTGATGCATCTACCAAACGATTCCCTGTGAAGGACTGACTGACCTGCACCTCCAGCACACCCAGCTCCTGCCAAGGGCTTTATCTCAGCCACGGGCAAGGTACATTTCCCCCTGTATTGCACAGAAAAACCAGCACGTCCATCCAGCAGACAGGTATCTATAACCTTAAGCCTGACACGAATTCTGCAAATGAACTGAGATGGTTGTAATTTTCTGAGTAGTTTGGTCTAAAATTAATCGTCCTAGAGTAATTTGTGCCTGGCTCTGCCACAATTTCCATAGCGATAATTATTACAGACACACTGTAAAACTACCATATAATGTGCAATCCCGAATAATAAATATCTCCAAGCTTGATCATTACTCCAGAAAGCGACTGGAGAGAAAACATATTTTACATGGGCGTTTCATACGCAGGACTGACAAAAAGCAGCATCTCCTCCAAGGCTTTACAGATACCAGGGAGGCTACAGCCAATGGGCAATAGAGGCAAATACTCCAAATCCATTTAGTGCGAAGCTCCCCACAGCTTCAGACTGTCACTTTGCCCAGGTCACAGGGGTGCTACAGCCACGTTCTGCTAGAACACAAGAGCCAGGGAGGGGAAAAAAATCAAACCATAACTCAGAAAGGAACTGAAGTAGAGCACTTATTCCTTCAGCAACAGTCAGATATTTACTCCCACAGCCCCCACGGGATGTGTAGCTCCCGTCTCACCTCCCATGACCACCTGGCACAGCCAGGGTGTGCCTGGCTCCAGCCCCGACGAGCGCTGCTAAATCTGCACATCGGCACCAGCCCTGTGAGTGCGGTGTCTGTCTGCAGGATGCCAGTGGCTGTATTGGTGATGAAAGTGAAACCTGGTGCTTTGTGCAACTTACAGAATCCCAGGAGAAAAAATAAACTCATTATGCATAATACTCAAGCATCAGTCAGAAGATAAAATAAACTCCAGAAGCACATACAGGCTCATAAGCTAATGTATAAAAGATTAAACAAATCAAAAGCCTCAGGTGCTGTATATTTGGATCCACCTTTTTTGTATTTACACTGAAAAAGCAGAACTTAAGCTTC
>JAAGNO010018582.1:3396-14994 GCA_033439905.1 Ceryle rudis
CCTGCCCTGCCTGCAGCTCCTGCTGTGCCTCCCATCCCAGGCATTTTCACACTCATTTTGGAGGCAAACAGTGTTTTATTTACAGTCTGGGTGCCCTGAAGCTGGAAGATTGTATGGTTGCAGAGGAACGTTTTAAGAGATTAAATGAAGCAGGACGCCCAAGCATCTCATTTTCACAAAATGTTGTGTTTTGCAGCAGGTTTGCCGTGGTTGTTTTTTTAGGGTCTGCTGTTGGTTGCTTTTTGGCACCTCTCACAGCCTTCACCTCCTTGTTCTGCATGTGACTTTCTTTCCAAGCCATAAAAAAAAAAAAAAAAAAGGGGGTGGGGGTGGGGAAGAAATGAGAACAACAAAAAAAATTCTTCATGTAGAAAATACACCTACTCTCCCAAGCAAACGCAGCCCCATGCCACCTCCCAGCCCCACCTCTGGGATCCCCACCACCCTGATAACAGGAGAGAAAATACCTGTGGCTTGGAAATGCCTTTTGTTTTTCCCTTGTTTTCCTGTGTTGAACCGATGTTTTACATGACTTGCACTAATTGCTGTAGGGCAGGATACTGTTAGGTTTCTTTGTTTCGGTCTCTTGTTTGGTTGTGACTCCTCTTGGCTAAGAAAACGGCGGTCCTATACACGTACCTGCTGCACATTTTACACCCCTGGAGAAAATAAACTGTTACCTGAAGCAGTGAGTGGCTTGTGTATCCTTAACGCTGCTGTGGGGCTGGGCGATGGAGAAGTTACAGCATCAAACGATGGTGACATTGAGTGCTGGACCGCCTCATGGTGGCCCTCCAGGGTGACCCTTCATGTAGCATCTGGGCTGTCACTGTGAGGGTGCTTGGTCCGAGGAGCAACCCCTGGTGCTGCCCGATACACCAGCATGAAATCTGTCCGAGGAAAAACAAACAAACAAAAACCAAAACTAAACCAAACGTGTAAGCACAATTTGGGGCTTTTCCTCCTCATTTCTGCTCATCCGCTTTCACAGCTCCCTGGCACACTCAAACTTGCAGTGCCCTCATGTGGTGGCCTGGTGACAGTTCTGCCACCGGAACGATGCTGGGGACATTGGTGGTCCGGTACTCGCATCTGCAGGTGTTTTGTGTGTCTCGGTTGCACCAGGACACAGGCACGATCCTCCAACACCTCCCATCATACCCACCCACATCTACCTGCGAGGCAGAGGGAATGCAAAACTCAACCACTTCAAGATAGAGTGTAATGGTTGGACTCGATGATCTTTAAGGATCTTCTGTGATTATAAGAGTTTTCAACCAAATTGTTAGGCCAGTGAGGACATCCCACCTATGACTTCGTGGGGACCCTCATTTTGAGAAGGTTATTCCCTGCAGCCCAAGGGTGAGCTGAGACTGGACCCACTTATGTCTAACACAGCCCCAAATATATTTCCCTCTTCCCATCATGGTACCACTGATAATATTGCCCAGTTCAGGCAAGTACAGGGTCCAAATATAAATGTTACACAACTGAGTAAAGCTCATTTCCTTAGGAACTGAGGCTAAAAACCATCATTGCAGAAGAAGCCAAACAGCAGTGCCAAGCTACAGCCCCCTTTCACAGTTAGAAGTTTTATTTTATTTCTTTCTTCCTGCAGAGATGACACCAACTGAGATGTCACAATTCTGATCGGGCTTCCTAATACTTCATGCAGCACTTCGAGCCTCAAGGGTCATCTTAAATTCAGGCAGCCAATTTGCAGGCAGGCGATGCAAAGCACACAAAGCGCTGGCTTGCTCAGACCTGGCAGGGGCTGATGTTTTAAGGACAGACCCTGGCTGTCAGATAAAGCCCTCCTCTGCTCTCAGGTAACCTCCAGAAAATCCTTATACCGACAGCTGTAAACCTGCCTGCCTCTCAAGTGTAGCTGATAACTCAGTTTCCATAGTAAACAGGACGGCATTTTCTCTGTGGAACCAACTTCTGCAGTGTTAGCTGGAGTTTTGCATCATTTGGGACCTATTTAAGGCTTCACCCTTGAGTTCTCAGAACCTGAGTTCTCATTTAAGCAGCTTTTATGAGATGTTTCTGGCCCTCAATTTTGCTGCGGGGTTTTGACGATAATCACTGAAAAAAAACCCCAGTTGTAAATACAAAGTTCTTGCCAAGTACGTTGTGGCCCAGCAGTGTTCACAACCTTTCTGAGATGTGGTCCTTGGATCAGAAGCAGAGGTGAGTGTAATTTGCTCCAGTGTTGCTGCAGGGCTGTGATACTGGAATTTGAAGACAAGAGCTGGGTGAAGAAAGTGAAGAGAGAGAAGAGGCTCTGTGGGAGGTGGGAGATGATGACCTTCCCATGGGGTTACAGTGGTGCTGAGGGCAAACCCCACTGCTGAAGCAGCAGGCCATGCACAGACATGCTCTTCATCCAGCTGACTAGTGTCTTGCTCTGTTGTGTTTGACCAGCTCAGATGACTACAAAGGGTATTGTAGCTCCAAGCACCTGGGATGCTTTTTCCCTGGAGCAGAAAAAGCCACGCTGGATAATATATGTATCTTCTCCAAGATAGACTCAAACACCCTAATGTATGTGGAAACACATATGCAGACCTACACACATACAGGATGGGTTTAGCTGTTATACTCACTAGATCTTGCACAGAAGACAATACTATTTCTCCTTTTTTTGGGGGAAACTGAGGCACAGGGAGGCACAGAGATGTGTTCGTGGTTCCCCTGAAGCACACAACTGGGTGCTGCCAGCCTACCGCCTGCACCTGATCCTTGCACGGGTGTAAATCATCAATGGAGAAGGGTCAACCCTGGCAATGGCTTCATCAGCCTGTTGAATTTAATGCTAGGAGAGAGCATCCCCATGCAGCCCTGTCTCCTTGACTCCAGCATCCCCGTCTGATACAGGAGGCTGCTTCAGAAATCACCATCTGGATGGTGAGAAAGAAATTTGGAGCAAGAAGGAAGAAGAAAGTAATCAAGAGAGGACTTTTTGAAGGAGACCGTGCTAAGATGAGCCAGTGAGAGCAGCAGGAATCATCAGGGGCCTGCATGGTCATAACTAGTTCAGGGGATTGTGCTCTGCATTAGCGGGCGTCTGTGATAAAGGTTTGTCTCTGAGAGTGGAAAGATGCCAAACCCCTCCAAAACAGAAGACAGAGATAAATGTCCATGTCCCACCGCATGATGCTCTGAAGCAACTGGGTGAGAACAAGGATGAATGCAGGGATGGCTCTGAACACCAATGAAGGAAGGAAGCTCCCTTCCTCTTGCCCCTACAAGTAGCACCACAGTAGCAGGGAGAGGACTGCAGCCACCACTGCCAACCACCCTCATCGGGCAGGGATGTCCCAAGTGCAGGATGTGGTCACATCATGCATATGGGTTTCTTGCTTGCAGCGAACGTGCGTGCCCGCCGCGTGGCGAAACCCTGCACCGCTCCATGCCAGCTGCGGCATTAACGCCCCATATGCCAGGCCATATGCTTGATCCACGTGGATGGATGCTCACACGGGCCTTAAGGGGAGGAAAAGGGACATCTGAGCACGTGGGAGCACGTATGGTTTAGAACAGCCTTTGGGAGCAGAGATGTGGGTGTTGGGGAAGGACTCTGGGCAGATGCAAGAGTCTGTGTGAGGAAGGCATTGTGTGAGCTGCTCTGTGGCCAACAGCAGTAATGGGCCCCTGATGTGAAGCAGCTAAAAATGGAGCTGCAAGATGTTGAGGGGGTGTCAGAGGGCACCACCGACCCTTTGCAGTGTGTTTCTCAGGAAGCTGCACGAGCAGAAAATTTATTATGAAAAGGATTTTTCAAGGCACCAACAAGCTTTGAAAAAAAAATATCACATTGGAAATCCGAAGGTGATGGGTGTTTCTGCACATTGGGGAGTATCTCCTGCTGGGGGGGAGCAACAGGGGGGATGAAGGAAAGGAATTCAGCTCATCTAGGTCAGACACCTGCAGCAGAGAAGCTGCTGTCTCAGCTTGCCGTCTACATTTTGCCTGTAGTCAAGGGGACAGCAATCCCCCTCAAGGTAAACATCAGAAATGGGTCAAATAATCCACACTTTCGAAGTGCCAGCTGCTCTCCAGTGGCTGAGAAATGATGACATATGTCCCCAGTGTCCCCTCTCATGCACTGTCCCTTTGATTATCAGCCTTCTGCCATGCAGTCTCCACCTGGTCTTTTGCACAGGGGTCTTAGCACCGCTATAAACTCTGTCCACTAATCACCACTTAAAATGCCTGGGACGCATTTTAAGAGGAAGATTCCCTGTGTGGACCAGCAGAGCAGAGAGGCAGAAAGCTCTGGGTGTGCCCACAGCTCGTTACCTGCTAGATCAAGAGCTAATGAGGGCCACCAGCAGCTGAAGCTCCACAGATTCAGTCCAAAGCACCAAAAAGGGACGTTACACTCCGCTGAGTTTTGCAGGGAAGTGTATGGTGGGATCTGCACCTACTTTAGCCCCCACCATGAAGTAAAGGGGATTTCTACTGCATCCTTGGTAGCTCATCCAGATATGGGTGACAGAAGATACCTGAATCATGCAAAAAGTTAGTTAAAATGCTTGAAAAGCCACTTTTTTTGCCTTGGAAAAAACCGTTAATTTGTCTGGATTAATTAAAGTCACGGCCTCAAACAAAGCAGGGGACCTAAGACAGATTTAGAGGTCTTCTGTTACATTTAATAAACTATTTTGTGTCCTCTCCCACCAGCCTACTCCAGGCACACCGTGATTTACAGCCCACAGCTGTAACCTGCTGCATCTCCCTGCTAAGAGAAAAACTCATTTCTTTTGAGTTCTGGACTGAGACGTGGGCTCCTCGAGGGAAGGCGGCTAATCTTTCTGCCTTAGCTCCTCTATTTGTAAAATGGAAATGATGACTTTATCCATCTTTGCGGGCTGCGGGGAGGATTACTGCTTAATCTGAGGCTCTGCTGTGCCCCGATGAGGGAGCCCAGTGCGAGAGCATGTATTAGCTGTATTGATTTGGATGCTGCTTCCCTGCTACGGCCGTAATCGCTCCAAGGACACAGTGGGATTTGCAAATGGAGAAGGGGAGGGAGGGATACGGGAGCTAATTTCAGTGTCAGGGTGAGCAAGGCATAAGGTACATGCTCATGCCCGTTGCCAGCTAGGGAGCAGCCTGTTCAGGCAGAGGTGGGGAAATTTAACTGTTAAGGAGACATGAGCCTTGCTGGGCCCTTAACCCATGTGCATATACTGGTGCTCCCCTGTGCACCTCCACCATGAACCAAGACATGGGAAGCATCTCCAAGGATTGAAAAACACGAAAATTGCAAAAGCTGAAACAAGGAGGTGAGAAAGAAGCTGTAAGAAAAGGCAATCGTGGACCTGGTGGGACAGAGGAGTTATAGGAGCCCAGAAAGGAGAAAATAGGAGACTAAGGGATGGCAGGGGTGTGCACAGTGTCCCAGATCCATCTAGAAAGCATAACCTAAGGTGTGCAGAGTCCTTCTCCCTGCCAAGTGCTGGGCAGAGTGTTTATATGGAGAGAGAAGTGCTTTAGTCTCAGAAAGGAGTTTGAGCTGGCACTTAACCCCGTAGTGTAGGCAAACCCCTATGTTCACCCTCCCCCACTGTACATGCCCATGTCTAATGTCTAAGTCAGGACACCGTGCTGTCTCCTGATGTCCTGGAGAAGTACCTCCTGGAGAGATGTTAAATTCTGGGTGAGCAGAAACCCCTTTGGGAGTTGCTTGTTTCTCCCTACCAGATGCAGCCAGGGCAGATACAGTGCTGGCACAGGAGGGTGAAGTGAGGTGAGATGACTGCAGGTCAGGTTTTTGCAGGGGAGAGGGCCTGATGGGGAGATAAAGGAGGACCGCGTTCAGTTTTGGTCCTCACTATACAAAAAAGATGCAGACAGGCTGGAGAGGGTTCAGAGAAGGGCCATGGGGATGATCAGAGGACTGGAAGACCTGTTGTATGAAGAAAGGCTGAGAAAGCTGTGTTTCTTCAGCCTTGAGAAGAGAAGGCTGAGGGGAGACCTTGTCACGATGTCCCAGTACATAAAAGGTGGCTACCAAGAAGATGGAGGCTCCCTTTTTAGAAGGAGTCACATGGAAAGGACAAGGGGTGAATGGTACAAGTTACTCCTGGGGAGATTCTGCTTGGGCTCCAGAAGGAAATTTTTCACCATGAGAACAATTGGACATTGGAATCATCTCCCCAGGGAAGTGGTGGATTCCCCTACACTGGATGGTTTTATGACTCAGCTTGGCAGGGTGCTGGGCCAGCTCATGTAAACTGTATATGTACATACATATAGTTTACCTTAAAAGGTTGGACCAAATGATCAGAAGTGCCTTCCAACCTGGGATTCTATGATAAATACCAGTGAATATGCCAGTCTGACCCAACATCCCATCTTTTCTTACTATTACTGACATAATTTCCAAATAAATGATGATTAAGATCAGCAAATGATGTCTTTTGCAACCCAGCTGTCATGGGTAACACAGACTCATAGAATGGTAGGGGTTGGAAGGGACCTCTGGAGATCATCAAGTCCAACCCCCCTGCCAGGGCAGGCCACATAGGAACGGATTCAGGTGGGTCTTGAAAGTCTCCAGAGAAGGAGACTCCACAACCTCTCTGGGCAGCCTGGGCCAGGCTCTGTCACGCTCACAGTGAAGAAGTTTTTCCTCATGTTGAAGTGGAACTTCCTATGTTCTAGTTTGTGCCCATTGCCCCTAGTCCTATCCCAGGGCACCACTGAAAAGAGACTGACCCCTTCTACTTGACACCCACCCTTCAGACATTTGGAAACATCAATAAGATCCCCTCTCAGGCTGCTCTTCTCCAGCTAAACAGCCCCAGGGCTCTCGGCCTTTTCTCACAAGAGAGATGTTCCAGTCCCTTCAGCATCTTTGCATCCCTCTGTTGGACACTCTCTCTAGTATTTCCCTGTCCTTCTTGAACTTTGGTTCTCTGGGGAGACCAGAACTGAACACAACACTCCAGATAACATGGTTGCTTACATCCAGAATGCAACCCATTTAGGTACCCCACACCAGTACCCTGACCAAAGACTTTTCAGTATTTAAAGCCACCATCAGCTGTTTAGCATTTTCCTCTCAGTATCTGCACTTGCTGCTATGCTGTGGCACCCAAGGGAAAAAGCTCAGCCTGCTTCAGGATTGCTGATTGCTAGGAAACGTTTGAAAGCCCAGTGATGCCACTCTCTACCACTAAGTGAAGCCATAGAATCATAGAATGGATTGGGTTGGAAGAGACATGAAAGATCATCCAGTTCCAACCCCCCCTGCCATAGGCAGGGACACCTCCCACCAGACCAGGTTGCTCAAAGCCCCATCCAGCCTGGTCTTGAACACTCCGAGGGGTGGGCCTTCCACAACTTCTCCTGGCCACCTGGGCCAGTGTCTGACCACCCTCACAGGAAAGAATTTATTTCCAAGATCTGATCTAAATCTCCCCTCTTTCAGTTTGAAGTCACTACCCCTTGTCCTGTCACTCTTACTATCACTCTCTGATAAAGATCACCTCCCCATCTTCCCTGTAGTGCCACTTTAAGTACTGAAAGTCCCCAATACGATCTCCACAACCATGTCTGGTTGTGCTCAGGCACTTGGGCAATTTGCAGAAACTGATCCCACTATGGGGATTCTTTTTGTTTGCTTCAAGTTTGGAAACCTCGTCAGAAAGAAGAAGGGGATTATTATTTTTTCTTTAGTAATGTATTAACCCAGTTGTCTCAAATCTGTGCTCAGTTCTTTGCTCTGCCCAGGCTTTCAGTGTGAGCTGGGCTGGATTGTGTCCACCTACAGCAAACAAGAATTCTGTGATCTGGCCATGCGTTGTTAGGTTGGACTGACAATGGGGCTGGACCATCTGAGCTCATTGCTGTGGCCACCTCAGGGAGTCACTGCAAATAAATGCATTTTTAGGACATGGTGGTTCTTACCTTCCTTTAAGTGTCACAAATGGCTCACACCCCAAAGTGCCTGTGCCTGTGGTCCTCCTCTGATTCCCCAGGGAGCCCAGAGTCTCTTGATCAAGTGTAGGTCTCCTCACTAAGGTACTTAAAGCTAGAGGAGATTAATACCACGCTCTGAAGATACCAGAAGTAACCCAGATATCAGGGAATGCATCAAGGTGCTATGGCAAAATGAGCTGTCCTTAGTAAAAGCTCTTTAGTCTGACCTCATCCCATCCTCTGCTTTAGCTCGGGACCCCTCCGAAGGGGTACAGAGTGCTCACTCAGGGTTGCATACCCAAGGGGCTGCCACAGAAGACAGGTAGAAGGGGCAGCTTGTGTTTTGAGATCATCTCAGTAAATGGAAGGATACAGCTGGGCAGTTGTGCCTTGCACATGTTGGCACAGAGAGAAACAGAGTCCTCCCTCAGGCAGCACTGTGAACATATAAGCAGCAGGTCCTGTCCATGTGAGAGACAAAATCCAGCAGTGCAAGTGTTGGACTCAGTCAAGGCAAGAAGGTAGAGCTGCAGTTGTCTCTGCTGGTGCAGGACCAAACCCTGAGAGGATCTGCATGTGCATGTTGTCCTCCAGTGTCTTCACAATTCATCACGGCATGTCTGAAACAAGCTTCTGGCAATGTGTGTTTGTGTTACTGCCCTTAAAATAGGATGCAGAAGGAAAGGTTTATGGGAGATAATTTGTTTTATTTGCTCTTCTGCACCAGAATTAATTGCAGACATATTTATTGCTCAGGAAAGTAGAGATGAGGTAGATAAGGGAGCATCTTTGTTTAGGGCAATGAATAATTTATGTCGTAAATTCAGTGGAACCTTGAACTTTGAAGGACTGATTTTGCTTCCTTCCATGTCCAGAGAGTGAGTCTGAGCCTTAACCCTTGTGTGTGACTAAAGGTTTATGACTTCCCTGTCACCATGATCATCTGCTCAGCCTTCTGTAACACCAAATGTAGAATTTCCTCACACAGAGTGGCTTGGGCTACCTGTAGGGTTGGCATCCAGGTGACTTCTGTGTGCAGTGGTGAGAGGCATACCCAAAGGATAACCCATCCTGTCTTACAAGAGATACTTAAGGCAGAATAAATCATAAAACTGACTGCAGAGGGAGTTTTGACAAACAGCTTCGATGGCTAATTTCTCATCTGCCAAGACAGGAGTTACGTGTCAAACCCCTAACTTCTAGTTGAGCTGGAGGAGCTGATTTTAGAATGACACACTGAACATCATGGACTGGGTCCCAAACACTACTAGAAAGTGGCAGTGTCTTTCCCAAAGTGAATTTCCCCCAGGCTACAGGCTCCTGATGAGTATCAGGATTTGTGTTCCAGGATATCTCTGATACCTATTTTTCCAAAAAGATCTGTTGTTGAGACCTATCCTGCCACTGGCCTGGGTGGGCACCACTGCCTGCCCACCTCCCTGAGAGCTGCACCACTGTGGAGATGGGACCTGCCGTGCTCCCTGGGCTTGAAAATCGGATGTTTTTTAAGCTTTTGCCTTGGAGATGGAGAGCATATGTTGGTTTATCAGCCCTGCTTGCCTGTGCTCTGGAGCAGAGCTGGAGGGCTTCCAAGCATGCATACATTGGTGTCCCTTGGTTGATCTCTTAACTTCAAAACTGGGGGGGTGGGGGTGGAAGGAGGGAAAGATAGTGAAAGTCAGAAAGTCTAACTTCAAAGGCAAGCTGGGATAGGAGCCTATGCCAGCTTCTGAGAAGAAAAACAGGGATGGTTTTGATTAGTGAGAAGGTAAAAACACATGGTTAGACTGAATAGCAATGTCCTTTCATAGCTCTCTTCTAATCAAAGAAAGGACAGTTGTTGAGGACACTGGCATCCTCAGTGGAAACTATTATGTCTTGGGAGATAAAAAAAATATCCATTTTTTTTTAATCAGCTGAGAAATAGGTCTATAAATCCTTCTGCCTTGGAGAGACCCTGATAGAACAATGCTAGCTGGGCCCTCTATGGGTGACACCAGTGTTGCCACCTCTGGAGAGCAAAGGACTCTGGTATCAAACTGCGGTTAAATAGGGGGACTGGGTCAGGGAGGGGAGGACTTCTCTGTGACCTGACCCTGCCTGCACAGAAGCTAATGTTGCTCTAAAAGAATTCCAGTTGCAGGGTGGTTGTCCAGGTTTTCCAGTCTGAAGGGAGGTCACCAGCAGATCTCAGTTGGGCACTGTACCATTCAACATTGGCAGAAGTCCCTTTAGATCATGAAAAATAGGTGGACGGGCATTTGTAGGGAATATATATTTTTCAGAGTGGTTGAATGCAAAAACCAGCAGAAGGTTTATGGTGTAGAGTGAGCACAGAGTGGCAAAGGAAACTGGGTCTTGATGAACAACAAGTGCTGAACATGGTGGGGGGAAATGATGCCACTGCAGTGACTTGGGTGGTTCAGATGGAGTCTGACAGATGACAACAAACATCAACAGTGGCTGAAAACAGATATCCAGGGCTTGGATTTTGGATGTGGACACCTAAAATGAGATTCAGCTGCCTGCTTTGGCATTGATTCTTCAAGAGTTCCCCTCGTTGTCCTAAGTGTGGCCTCTGTGTCTGTTGGTGTACATTACCCTTGCTCTGGTCAAGCCTGAACTATGTCCTGAAGCCCTCAAAGGTCTCTATTTCTAATACACCTTCACATCAAAGACACAGGTGAGGCAAAATACAAACAATGAGGGGGAAATGATATCATTATATTTCTAATTTTTTAAGCAAAAACCTTGCAAGTGTTGCTTTACTTTCCTGGAGGAACAAGGAAGCCACAAGCCTGTCCCATCTTCTTGTGGGCCCTGCCTCCAGTTTGCAGGGCAGCATTCACCCAGGAGTTGAATTTGCAGTTGTCACAGGACAGAAAAAGAGCCTGATAACTGAAAAAAACCACCTGTGGGTCATTCACAACCAGAGAGCCAGAGATGGAGGTTGCTGCATGAGTAATTTTCACTGGCAAAAGGGACAAAACATCATTTTCTCTAGATCAGAGTTGAGTTGTCAGACGGCTGGTGAGATGGTGTCTTCCTTGTGCTGAAAACTTCTGGGACAGGAGAGGTAATTCATCAGCTGCTGAGATGTCTTAGCCCTCAGCTTCTCTTCTCTTCCTGGACATGGCCTTGAAAACTCATCTGCTGTAGATGGGAGAAAGACTTAAAACACTTGGGCACTGGCTCCTCTGCTTCCACTGGTGAAGCAGCTCTAAGGCAGAAGTTTAGCATACATCAGGACCTGAACACAAGATGGTTTTAACTGTGTGTCTCCCAAATCTGCTAACCTCATCCATGCCGTCTGCCTTCCCATCTCCTTCCCCGCCTCAGTTTTCTCCTCCAGTGCTTCTAATTCTCATGGATTCTAATCTTCATATCCAACAATTACCCCTCCTGGGTGATGTAAAAACTAAAGTAAGGTCTGAACAGTGTTTGATGTTATCGTGCTCCCATGGACTATAGGCTAGTGATGGAGATGGGCAGCAAGGTCTGCACTCTGCCTGCAGCTGGGGAAGGATCAGCTTGGAGATTAAGGATTTATGAGGATGATGAGGGGACTGCATCACCTCTGTGTGGCCAGGAAAGGCTGAGAGCCCTGGGGCTGTTGAGCTGGAGAAGAGCAGCCTGAGAGGGGAGCTGAGCAATGCTGAGCAA
>JAAGNO010018583.1:0-11155 GCA_033439905.1 Ceryle rudis
GAGGGGTTTAGAGAACAAGTCGTATGAGGAGAGGCGGAGGGAGGGGGGAATGTTTAGTTTGGGGAAGGGGAAGTGGGGGGGGGAGTTCTTTGCGATATGGACGTGGTTGCAAGGGGGGGGGGGGGCGGTTTGCTCAGAGGGTGCTCCGCGCCGCACCGGGAAAGTTTCGGTCCTGGTGGGTCCCCACGGGCGGCCGCTTCAGCTTCATGCTTACAAAACTAATTAGATTCTTCCAGAAAAGTGGGGAGTTAACGAGGGGTCATGCCATTTAAGTACAATATATTTATGGTTTTGAGGTTGGGCAATTTTTTTTTGTGGGGTGATTTGTTTGTTTGGTTTGGGGTTTTTTTTTGGTGGGGGTTAAGGTTTTAAGGTTTTGTTGTTTTGAGGTGGGTTTGGGGTTTTATTTATTTATTTATTTATTTGCCTTTAAAGAAGCAGCTGAATTTAAAGCAGTTGGTCCTTGCAGATATTCGGTATTTTTGCTTTTGAAGTTTTTAATTGGGAGCAGCGGGTTTCTTGGCAGCTTTGAGAACCTGAGCGGGTTTCTCTGCAATAGTGGCTGTCCCAGCGGTCTGTGGAGCTATTTAACGGGGAAAGTTAGGCTAATGTGAGAAATGATTCATTTTTACCACCGAGGAGATGGATGCGTTAGGGTTTTATTGTCTTATTAGCTGTTTTGCAGTTTAGGAAAGCTATGGCATGTCCCAGCTTAAAAAACAAGAAGGGAGGCACACTGGGGGGGCGAGGAAAGGCTAAAAAACCCACCTTAGTGAGGTGAGCACTAAGAAGGGGACTTTCTTCTGCGTATTTCAACTCCCCTTGGAACCAGAAGAGGTGAACTGCTTTCCAGAGCAGGCAGTGCAGTACCCTCCATCTATAATGCAACGATAAACCAAACCACAGTTAGTAAACTGCTAGTATCAGATAAACGTGTCTGTGGGCTTATGATGAAGGAAAGCTGTGCACGGAAACCACTTAAAAAGAAAATTCCTTTGTGTAATGGTCAGCTGAAAAGGTAAACAGTGAAGCCCAGTGGTTCTCTTCAGCATGCTAACAGCAGGGCAGGTGCTACCACCATTTGGTGAGGTCAGTTTTGTCTGTGGTCAGAGGAGGTGGGAAGAAACTCAGAGCAATCTGAACAAGTGGCTGAATGACAGTCCAGGGACTGTTTCAGTCTGAGCTATGTGGGACTTGTGTCCCAAATTCTGTGGTGGCTCCAGACGATCTCTACAGTTTGATTTACCAGAGAAGGTTGAAGATACTGGCTTAGTACTTTGCCACAAGTTTGCTTCAGTGGCAGAATGCAATTTTTCAGTCTGCAGCAACACTCCCACTCTCTGTCAAAATACAGACCTGAATTCAGCACTGACTATGCGAGTGGCCCTGCCTGGGCACATCTGGGAGGCCAGGAGAATACTGCCCGGACAAAGGAAAGCTTTTTTAGGGCAGGACCAGGTTCTGCAGATGCTACAAATTGCATCTGCTTAAATTAGATAAAGCATGCTGGGAGAGGCCAAGGCTTTCAGAAGTGCTGACTCTTGGGATTGTATTGCAAGTCTCCAGCCTTTTGTACTTCTGTTGTAGACTGGGTGCTGAGGCAAAAAAAAAAAAAGAAAAAGAAAAAGTGATTGGTTATCTCAGGTTTTGCACTTTGAAGAAAATTAAGAAAAATTTTGTGGTCCTTATGCTTAAAGGGGAAAACTGGAAGTGTGTAGTCCATGGGTATCCCAACACTCAGATGCCCTCAGGCAGATGAAAAGCATGCACCCCTTCTAAACCATGAATGCTTTTTAAAGCAATCTTACATGTTTTGGAACCATCATCATAATTTTTTGAGTGCTTGCAGTTGGTGAATGACTACCTTGTCCTTATGGCTGTTTTGGGCTCATAAAGTGATGTAATGTGTTAGGATTTTCATGAAGATCTTCTGCCCCTACCTGGGGAAAAAAAAAATTAGGCATCTTTCAGGCATCTTGAACATACAGCCTCTTGGCATCGAGGCAGCAAGAGTCACTCTTGGAGGGCCTGGCTTGGAGATCTTGCTGTGTTCCTGTGTCTGGGCTGAAGCATTTCCTTCAAGTGGTGGTGCTTCCAAGTGCTGTGATAGTCCTTCTCTTAGCTAATTGTTCAGTACAGCTACAGCACTGCCAAAACACTCAAGGTGAGAAATTTGTACAGTTAATTATTAATTTAGTTCATATCTCAGTTTATTCTGGTGAGGGCATGACTTTTGTCACCAGTGTGGAAGTGAACAATGCCGGTGCCTTTTGCCAGAGAGCAGTGTTCTGGTGGTATGTAATGTGCTGAAAACTTAAGGTTGGTTGTGTCCCTACTCTCCCCAGTGGCAGAGGAGCCATTGTCCTGTCATATGCCTGAACCTGTGGCATGTGCAGTCATCCACTTACGGTGTCACGTTGCTCCTGTCTGAGTCTGAAGGGTGCCTGAGGAAGAGGGTGGCTGAAGGATGAGCTGTTGTCCCAGGATGGCTTGTGCCATCTGCTTCTTGGGTACCCCTAGGGTATGAATCAGAAAGCTGGTCAGGCGCCTGATGGGGATGTTATTTGGATGATGACAGCCTGTTGACCACTTTCCTTGAGGGTCCTCTTTGTCCACAGCCTGCTGTGCACAGCTAGGGACAGGGAGATTTTTCCTGGTGAGGAAAGGTGAAGGTGGGGGGTGGGTGGCTGCCCTTCTGCTCAGTTTTTGGGCATCTTTGAAAACAGGAAAAAAAAAAAAAAAAAGCCCAAGGTGCTGTGAATTGAGCTGGTGATTTCCATCCCTCCCTTAGTGGATTGGCATGAATTTAATGGTCTAACAGGGTATCATGCTTAGGTTTCTGCGTGTGAAGGCTAAGGACTGGTCACAAATCGTCATGAAATCTGATGGCAGAGATCTGTAGAGTTCAGAAGCTGTTATTACAAGGAACTGCAGTGTTTTCTAAACACACTTTCTTCACCTTCTATATTTGTGTGCACTAACCTACTTTAATCATATGCACACTCCCAAGATTGTTCTTTTGTTAATTTTAAGTTGGGCACTTTTACATTTTATTTATCTTTAAAAAAACCCAACCAAACAAAACCACCTTAATGAAGGAAAATACCTTCTTTATTTCTCTGTAAGTCAGGTGATTAAGCAGAAGCATGTATTTTGGTCTGGTATTTGGATCTATATATATTGCAAACCACCCATTTCCTGCATAATAAGACATGGGAATTGGAGCAAGATAGGATGTTGTTTTCCCCCTCAGATCATTCTGAGATGAAAAGGGCCCTTCCTGCTCCCAGTCATCCTGTACCTTTTGATTCATGTCTCCATCCCTCAATTCCTGCATTTAAAATGAAGAGAGTATGTTTGAGGTGTCTGGCTTCGATGGGAAGGAAGAGGTGGTGTGTCTTCCTTCCAGCAGAGTTCCTCAAAGTTGCTGCATACTTTCCCAGGGTATCCAGTCTCCAGTCTTTGCCCTGGGGCTGCAGATGGTGTTCCTGTGTTCATCACCCCTTTGGCTTCGTGCTTCAATGTGTACATTTCCATTTGGTCTGACCCAGCTTCTCCATCTACACAGACAGTGGCAAACCTTGTTCTCCTGATCTTTGCCTTTAACTTCTCATTCGTCTTTGACTTTTTGCTGGCAATAAAATCATGTTTGGTGTCTCCAATCTTAAGAGTATGTATGAGGTTGGTTTTTTTTTCTTATTATTTTTCTTTTCTTTTTTTGTTTGTTTTTTTTACTCTTTCCAACTGTCACCCCATCTGCTTTTCGTATCAGTACTGAAAGCTTTTTTTATTTTCACACTACAAAATTGCTCTCCTTCAAGTCTGTCCTAAAACCTTTTCTGTGCCTTCCACTGAATTAAAATTGCTCTAGCCAAAGTTTCTCATATCTAATCTTCATCGGCTTCACCAAGTCCACCTCCAAGTCAAGCAGTTTCTGCCTGTGTAACATCTTTTTGATGCAGCTCTTTTCTCTGTCCACAAAGTTCTATGTCTTGTCCTGGCTCTTGGCATCACAGATCTGTGTTTCTGTAATGCTGGTTTGTTTTTTTTTCTCAGGCCCAGACAAGAACAACATAATTGTCCTGAAAATGCAGTGGCTGCACTTGGCCCATGTGAAGAGCTAGGGGGACATCACTTTCTCCTTTTCATCATGCTTGGAGAGCTTCTCTTAATATGGAAAGCTTATTTCTACCTTTCTGGTGTCCCTCATTCAAATTTGGAGGGTTTGATTCCCACCTCAGCAGGCTGTGAATGTCAACCTTCAGCTGGGACTTGCTAGACCTTGAAACGTTTGTACTTTGTCCCACGCTGCTTTGAGCTCCCCTTCTCCCCTCCTTCAGACCGGCCTCAAAACCCTGGAGCTGTCTAAGCTAGAAGTGGAGGGTGGTGTCTTGTGTCCCTGAAGCAGCAGGGCCCTTGGCTGTTACTGGGCACACAGCATGATACTGGGTGACCACAGAGCTGCACCAGACGTGTCTGCTGGGGAGCTGGAAGCCCTTGCAGCAGTGGGTGTCCTTAGTGGTGCTTGGCACCTGGGAGGAAATGCTGAACCCATCCTTAACGTTAACACAGCTGCTGTAGAGCACAAGCTCTGTTTCCTTACTTCCCTGCAACAGCTCAAGCAAGGTTTCATGGTTTAATTTGGCAAGTTAAGCCTCAAGTCAGCAATGAACTTGAGTATCTGCTTAAGTCTGAACTTGCACTAAGCCACTGGGCTTCGACAATATGCTTAAAGTTAAGTCCATGCTTAATTGCTTTGCTTAATAAGGCTGGGATTACAGGCATGCTGAGCCAGCATCAGTGTCTCGACAATTCGTCTCTCTTGCTCTCCGAGCAGAGTAAAAGGCTGTGGAGGGGAAATCTAACTCCGAAGCATCGGAGGGAATTTTCTTCTGGTTATTACAGCAGCTGTGCCAGCAGCTCTGCTGCAGTACAAATCACATGGCAAACCCAGATCATCTCAGTGCTTACTGAGCACCGTGCTCTCCTGGTGGCTTGTCACTTCCAGCGAGAGGAGCAAAGTCTCCGTCTGTTTACTGGAGGCACCTGGCTGCTTCTCCAGCAGTTTGCAGATCCCAGTCTCACAATGGGTGAGACTGGGAAAGGAGCAGTTCAGGAAAGGTGCTTTGCAGTTTTTGGTGCATGAGGCTGGTTTCATTGAACCGTGTTTGAGGGGGCCTGGGAGGGAGGGAGGCAGCGGTGTCTGAATTGCCCTCTGTGTGAGCTGAAGAAGTCTTGGGGCCGTTTTGGTTTCTACCAGTTGTGACAGCTGCCCCTGGGACACTTGATAGTGTTTGGGTTGCAAGGACTCCAGATGCAGGCATGGGCTGGAATGAGCTTTATTTCAAAGTCCTTCCTTTCCCTACTGGACAGGGATTTTTCCATAGGAGAGTTATTCCAGGCCCTTCTTGTAGGGAGGGTGTGCTGCAGTGGGGACTGGATTGTAAACTGGAGATTTAACAACCTTTTCTACCAGTTCAGGGGGCACGAGTGGATGTCATTGTATGGGATGCAGTCCTGTTGTAGTTACTTCTCCTTGTGGGGCTGTCTCTCTGTTCAGGCAAAAACAAATAAAATAAATATATGCCTCTGTATCAGCACCAGTAGCAGTAACTTGGGAACTAATTTCTTTCAGCAAAACAGATTTTGCCCACTGATTTTGGCAAGGCCAGGTATGTCTTTAATGGAACAGAGCCAGGCTTTGCGTGGAGTTCTGTTTATGCTGGAAGGGACAGTATGGCAGCCTTGCATTTGTGTCTGGAGTGTGGGGACACCCCCCCTTTCCCCCCTTCACCTGGGGACTCAAAGCATCTCAGAGGATGAGGCATCTCATTAGCTGGCAGGAGAGGGAACTGTTTCCATCCTTGTCCTTTTGTCAGGGACTGATTTTGTCTCTTTGGGTCAAATCCCTGGGGAGCTGAGCCATGAAGCTGCGGTACCTGACTGTGCCATGGCCTACGGGTGCAGCTCTGAACAACTGAGGGCAGCAGGGATGAATTTAAATCGGGAAGGACACCGTGGGGACCAGGGTGATGGAGAGCATACCCTTGCAAGAGGGGACCAATAGAGCTTGGCTTGCGTAAGTTAGTTGAGAAGGGAATGTGGCTGCTGCCCCAAATACATCTTGGAAGGATCAACAGGGAAATGTAGGAAAGAAGTGTTATTTAAACTGAAACGACACATTGTCACACGGACAAATGGGTAGGAACAGGACATGAATACATTAAGGCTGGAAATTAGCAGAAGGCTTAAATTAATGGCCAAAATGTCTCTCCCTGTCTTAGGTATCTAAATTAGAATTCTTTCCCAAGCTTTAAAGATGCCTCATAAAGAAATTTGCCAAGATTTTGAGAGAAATTACTCATATTTGGCAGGGAAAATTGAGACAGTAAGTTGGGGGGAGCGATGATAATTTGCCAGGGATTGTGCAGGACAAGCCGTAATGTTTGATGGAGCAACCTGCTCCTCCACTGGAGGAAGGAAGGTCTTGTGCTGAACCTGACTGATAACTAAGACTGGTGGAGGTGCTTTCAATAATTTGGTAGCTTTCTCTGCCTGCTTCTCAGTTCCTCTGCCTTCCTCATTTGCTCCAGTGTTTCTTGCCGAAAGTCATCCTTGCTGTCTAGCCCTCTGAGTGATGGCTGGGCTGTGCCGTGCCTCACGCTCCCTGGGGGCCTGGCTCTCCAGCAGCCTGCTGCTTCGCCTCTCTTGCACCAGTTCACCTGAAGTAGCTTTAAGCTTGCTCAGCTTGGTGTCATCGTGGCAGCGTGGCGCTGTAGGTCGCCTTCTCTCCTTGTTTTTCTGATGGGAGTTGCTGCTGTGTATAGCTCATTAAGAAGCAACCCGGGTATGCCAGGAGCTCCTGGTGCTCTTCTGGAGTGCACAGAAGAGATATCCCTTGTTTTGACTGTCCTTCCAGCATTCTTGCCCTTACTTTGTCTTCCTCATCCGCTTAGCTTCACATCTGGTCTTGCTTAAACGTGGTAAAATAATATTCCAAAGTGACAGATGATTCTGAGCAAACTTTTATCCTTCCAATGCTTGTATTCCTGTTTTTATTAGTGGTTTTAAAAGTTTGCAATTATTTCTTCAGCACACTTGGAACTTCCTGGCCTTGCTCAACTACCTACATGGGAATTTACCCATGAAAGTGAATTTGTGGCTTGCTGTTTGCTGAGCAACTGGTGGCAGGACTTTTTTTAATTCAAACTCGCTCCTGGATGATCACTGTAATGAAAGAGTTCCAAAAAAATAGTCACTGTTTCTTTGTGGCAAATGTGCAAATAGTGGGGGTGGGGAATGAAGTCCTTAACTGGCTCCTTACGTTATTTATCAGAAGTAAGTGGACCAGCTCTACTTAGACTGAAAAATCTTTTTTTTCTTGCAGTAAGGTGAAGTGGGACTCCCTGGTGGCCTAGAGGTTGGGCTGGCCCTCTGCAGAATGGCTGATCTCACTGTGTGGAGATGGAGCCTGTACAGTTATCCAAGCTAATGCCCAGGGCTTGGCTTACACAGCGATGGCAGAGCTGTGAGCGAGAGCATCCCCGGCACTTGGAGTGGCAGTGGTGATTTATTCAAAGGCATGCAGTATGCGTTCCTGTCGCAGGATTTCAGTGTGTCTGCCATGCAAAGACCTTTCTGTTATTATTTTAAAAACATATTGATTCTTCCTAGACTTCACTTGCAAATTGTGTTGATAAAATGGACTTGGCCTTTCCTGTGTTCAGCGGGGCTGGCCTGGATTGAGGTAGTAGAGCAAGGGAGGGAGGAAGGTGTCCCTGTCCTTTTGCAGAGGCAAGGAGAAGCTGATTTGCTCCTGTTCTGTTTTTTTTAGGAGCTAAGGCAAGGGAGCAAGGTTCAGGACTAAGGTGGTGATGATGTTTCTTACTGTTTATGGCAATCATAAAGCTGTTTCTTGTCTCAAAGCTCTCTAGTCTATTTAATGTGATGCTAGGAGAGCTCCCATGCCTGCTTTGAATCTCATTTAAGTTTCCAATTACAATTTTTGGTGGGGAGGAAGGGAGAGGCAAGCACCAACATGGCAGTTCATGGGTCAATAGGACTCCATCAAAAGAGTTCCCCCAAACCCATTACTCGACCAGTCCTAGACCTGGTAATGATCTCTCCATCCAGACTGAGAAAGAGATTTTGTATCTTGGAGGCCAACCTGGCGACTCTTCCAGTTTTATGCCTTCCTCTTTCAGGCATTTTGTGCTTGTGTTACAACTGGGAAGTGGCTGATGATGGCACTGAAGCAGTATTGCCTGAGCAGTTGCCTGCTGAAGCAGTGTGTGGTACAGCTATCTCTCTTCCTGCAGAGGCTCAGTCTTCTGGGGAACATTTTTGATGAGGACTAACTCACACCTTTATTATTAATGCTATAGTTGGAGTTGCTGTGCACCTCACTGAAAAATAGTTTCCTATTGGGGACTGATTTCTTTATATGATTTGTAGGAACACGACCGTGCGGGTTCATTCCAACTAATGGGCATCATATAGCTGAGTATCTGAGGACAAATACTGAAGCCATGTGCTGCTGTGCCTGTGTAAGATAAGTGTGAAACAGGGCTGGGACACGTGTTCTCTCTCGGAGTGCTCGGGGACAGGAGAGTGATTGCATTAGTTTATTCAGAGCCTTGAAGTAAGGTGGCATAGTTGTTACAGTGCAGTTGTGAAGTCCCTTTTCTTTTATACATCTGAAACCTGGGACTTTTAATCCTTTCTCAGGCAAAGCTTGCCCTGTGGAGTTTGTGTTCCTCAAGTGGTTTGGGTGCAGATTGGGGTTTTTCTCTGCAGTGCCAGAAATAACCTGTTGTGTGATACGTTACAAGGGCTAGAATTTGTAGCAGCTTGTGTGCAAGTGGGACTCTTCGCAGTGCTCCACCAGAGGAAATTCTTCAATGCTGCTGACAGCATGGATGGTAGCAAGGTGAATTCTTTGTGGTGTTTCTGTACCATGGTTTGGACTTCTCCCGGTGGAGGATTGGCTCTGTGTGTGAGAAAGCATTTAGTTCTCAGTATTTGGTGAGGTGGAAAATAACTGAACTTAGAATTTACTGTGAAGATGGAGAAGAACAACACATCTGATGAAGTTTCCTAATTTTCCGTCAATTCTTGCTTCTTTTGAGGATGGAATGGAAGGGAAAAAAAGTGAGGAATTGGCTAAGAAGAAAGCTTTAAACATTTTGGGAATGTTTCTTCTGAGAAAACATTCAGACCGGTGAATTGTCTGGAGTATCACTAAAGAAGTGCCACTTTTCACATGCACTGAAAAAAAAAAAAACCTTGGAGGAAGGAACAAAAGGCATTTTTCAGCTAAAAAACTTAGTTGAGCTGTTGTTGGTCTGCTGAGCCATATGTGTCCTATCGAGGTGATTCATCCAGTACAGGCCCTGCCTTCTGTCACTCTTTGTGGGGGACCCTTTGGCAATGGGCGTGGACTTAACCTGTGTTGTGTGCCACAAAGCTTGATGCTTGCAGGGAGCGTTGGACTGATCTCAGTGTGCAGTTAAGTGCACAACTGTCACCTCTTGGTGTCTTTGTGGAGGTGTGGGTCCAGGAATATGCCTTCTGAAGGCCTTCTGCAGTCTGATGGAGACCTCACTGGTTGTTCAGAGGGTCAACTTCAAAGCCTGAGTTTGTAATTCACCTGTAGATGAACTGTGGCAGGCCAAAGCAGTGAGGATGCTGCTTAGCTGGTCTTTCCAGTGCATCCTGTTTGTTTCCACACATTCAGTGTTGGAAAGGAGGTTAATTAGATCAAATTAGAGCAACTCTATTTCTAGCTAGGGTCTGTGCGGTATCTTTGTGCACATTTGCTTTGAAGTGAATTCAGAGCAACTGTTTTGAGCAGCCTTGTGAAGACAGGCATCCTCAACTATGGGCTTTGAGAAGTCAGCTAGAAGAAAAGATGTCTGTACGTGGGCAGACTCTAGAGAACTTGTTTAAACTTAAGTATTCACACTGTGGACAGATGCAGCAGTGGCTCTTCTGAGAGGCAAAGTTTCTAAGGGAGACACCTGGAAACACTGCTCTGGGGAGCGTGTACCTGTGATTTAGCCACAGTGCTCTCAGATTGTGTGTGTGCGTAACTTTTAGAGGCACTTCTTTGAAAATGTGCTCCTTAATTGGTATCGGCGTAAAACATTTATATGGCAATAGTGAAGTTTCATAGCACTTTGTGGAGATAAGACATTCCTTGTAGTTTACTTCTTTAAGAAGGCAAACAAAACGGGAGGGTACAGCTCTCAGGTTTATCGTATCTAGGAGACTGGCAGGTAGAAGAAATCCATCACTGTGACTGTGCACATTATTAACAGATGTTGGGTTTGGTCTTCTATTTTAGCTGGAGTCTCAGATTGGAGACTACAAACAATAGCAAGTGACAGACCTCAGTTGTCTGGGTTCAGATTTATTTTAATACCAAAGCTGCTCTCAGATGTGGGATGTCCACAACTAAGGATGTTTTTATTTTGGTTGTAAACAAAAGTTAAGCTCCTTTTTTAGGATTTTCTGATGAATACAGCTCTGGAGGACAGCATCAGGGTTCTGATCATTTAATCTACTTCCCCCCTCCCTCCTCATGTTAAAACAGACCTAATGATGTGTTACGTGGGAAAAGATCACCTTAGAGCAGTAAAATCCTCTGGTGGCTTAATGACCGTTGGCCTTCACATCCTCCTCCCTGTGGGTGACGGATGCTGTGTGCCTGGCTGAAAGAATTGTTCGTGTTCCCCAAATTTTTCTATTTCCATAATTGGGCCTGTGGACAGGAGCTGTAGTTTACAGCAGACTGAATCGCCAAATGTCCTTTATGCACACGAGAAGATTCGTAGGTTGTCTTTTGAGGGTTATGTTCATTATCTGCTCTCATATTCGGGTATTCAGAAGCAGATCTCTCTGGAAGCCAGCTGGAGTAACAGTGGAGTTTGAGCTGAGTATGTAGATACTGAATCTTCTGCTGCAATTCATGCTTTCCCCGTGTATTTCTGTGGCTTAAACCACTCTCCTTGGTCCTGACTTTCTCTTTACATCCTATCGGCCTCCCTTGTCTCCCTGCGTCTGTGGAGTTGGACTGGACTCGCTGAAGGGAAGATCTGAAAGGAAATATTTTTGGTGTCTTTAATGGGCAGAGACTCTTTTTTTTTTTTTATTA
>JAAGNO010018585.1:0-15029 GCA_033439905.1 Ceryle rudis
CCCACCCCAGCCCACACGTCTGTCTGTGGGCACTGACATCGCACGCAGGCAGCCCTGGCTGACCTGTCCGTGTCACAGCAGCTGTTCTGGAGGCAGTCCCGGTCAGGACAGGCTCTGAACAAGCACAAAACGCAGAGCATTTCACGCCACCATTTTGTTGCGGTTAATGCAAAACGGTGGAAAACCCAAGCAAAGGGAATAAAAGTGTTTGAGGACAGTGATGGAACCCGGGCACCGGCTTCTGCGCCTCAAAGCTCTTCCCAGGGCAAAGCCAGAGCCAGCCCTGCTGTTTCACAGCCGTTTATGTAATGAGAAGCATTTGGACCTCGTAGGCGTCTGCTGCAGCTGGGGCTGGCTCCGAGGACGCTGCAGGAGCCTGGCACCTCTGCTGCAGGGACACAGCCTTTGGCACTGGATGTCCCAGCCACTTCCTGGAGGGGAGGGTTGAACAAGCTGCCATTTGGACTGGTTTATCCAAACGCACAACACAAATCCACCTGCGTGTTCCCCTGGCAGCGGGGACCGGCCCCATGGTGGATGGGAACGGGCGGGGGGCTCGGGGGGAGCAGGGGCTGTTCTCTTGCCTTGCGCGGCACCAGCAGCCTCGGGGCACGGCCCTTCACCCTGAAACTGGGGGCAAGGTGTTGGTTTGAAACCGTGCCCCGTTCCTAAACCCCTGCTCCAGAAGCGCCTGCACCAGGTCAGCCCCGTCAGGGCTTTGAGCACGACGGAAAAATTAGAATGCGAGAGTATCAGCACTGTGTTTAAAACAGCCCTCGCTTTGCATGGAGAGCTGCAGAGAGCTCTGGCAAGGGCTGCGCTTGCACAAGGTCTGTGGTGGGGTTTTTGCTGGTTTCTTAAAAAATAAAAAAATACGGAGAGGTGCAGTTGGCCTAAAGGCTCCCCCTGCGACACGCTGGCGCTGTTCTCGCGGTGGGAACCCAACCCCTGAACCTTACTGGGGCGGTTTTACAAAAATACCATATCCCCCGGGGGATCCTGGAGCTTTAATCACGACTGCTGAAAAAATTCTTACTGAAAGCTGCCCCGAGGAAACGCACCTCCAGCTCTGCACCTCTTCAGAACACAAGCACCAGCTCCTGAAACCACACAGGCAGGAGTGGCCGCAAGCATCCTGCCCCTGCCACCTCCCCCGGTCCCGATGCCCTGGGCGCCCGGCACGGTGCCCACTGCGCAGCCTGGGCAGCCCCTCCTGCCGCCCCAGCCCCTGCCCCACTGCTGCACAGCGAGTCAGAAGCCTCCGCAGAGCCGCACAGCCCAGCGACCAGCGAGGCCGACTCAGGCCCTGTAAATGCCAAGCAGCAAAACCCCACTGAACAGACGAACCAGGGCCAGCAGGCACCGTTTCCAGCCATCGCAGAGCGTTTGTAACACAGAGAGGGAACAGCCCATAAACAGCCGCGAGTAGCGGGGCCCGAGGGGCTGAGCAAAGATAGTTCTGCAACCCTCAAGTGACACTCACTGTAACTTTGGGATGCTCCGTTCGTTGCACTCGGTGGTTGTGGTGCAGGGAAAGGTTCTGGCTTAGCCCCAGTTTAATTAACCAGTAAAGTTCAGAGTGATGGGAGCAGAGCCACGTGCTGGCCAGAACAGGCCAGGGACCTTTCCTCCCCTGCTCGGAGCAATCCCGTTCCAGAATCACCGCCACGCGCCCATTGGTCAGGTTTTCTTTATTCTAACATCACTTTCACATTCCTACTTGTGACAGGAGGTTTTGGAGCTCTGGTACATGAGACAAACTGGAAGATTTTCTTCAAAACATTTTTCTTTAAAAAGAAAAGAAAACAAAACAGGAAATAAGAGAGAGACCTAAGCCACAGTGAAGGAGAGGACCGACACCAGCCCTGCCAGGGGTGCAGACAGCGGGGGACGAGCCGCAGCGGCCGCAGACCGAGCGCAGGTTTTGGCCTTTTGTTCGGAAGAGCGCGAGACAGGGAAAGGCAAACGCCCGAAACCAACCCCCGTGGGAACAGGGGCTTTGCCCGGCACCAGAGGCCAAGCTCAGCGCGTTCCCCTGTGCGTCCTGCCCCGGGGCCGGTTGGGACGCTGGAGCTGCACGGGAAGGCTTCGCTCCCTGCCCCGCAGGCGGCTGCTCCCCCCCACTCCCACAGGGCCTCCCGGTGTCACAGACACGCCACGCGCACGGCCGCACACGAACAGCTCCCTGCCGAGGGGACAGCCGCCCCGCGCCGAGACTCCCCCCCGACACCGCTCCCCGGGAACCACACCGGCAACACCCCGTCCTGCAGCCCCAGCTCCCGCCCGCGCTCCGGGGGAGCGGATCCCCCCACGCAGGGCCAGGGCCGGTGGCCGCTCGAGCCTTGGCATGAACGCAAGGTGCTCTGCTGTGGCCGAACCCCGACGGTGTGTCAGAAAGATCCTCCCCACCCCCCTTCTTCCCAAACATCCTGTATTTAAAAACAAAAAGTCCTACTGGAAAGTCCTGAAAGCAATTTGGGGTGTGAAATCCTCACGGGTGCTGACAGGAGAGACCACGGTGGAGCCAGGCCATAAAGACTCTCTGGAAGGAGAGGGGGTGATGGAGCTGGGAAGGAGGCAGGAGGTGTTCCTTGTGGTGGGCTGTGAGGCATCCACGCTGGATCCAGATCCCACAGGGAGAGTCCTGGCCCAGCACCAGCCTCTGGGTGCAACACCAGTTCCGGAGGGAGAGCAGACGGAGGCTCCCCAGCTCTCCGAGGCTGGGTTGAGAGCTCTGGATCAGTCCAGTCCCAGGTCCGAGTCGGACGATGACCTCTCGTCAGCCATATCTCGGATGGCATTCTCCATGGGGGCCAGGTTGCCACTCGGCGTGATGCCCATGGGCTGGATGACCTGCTCTCTGCAGCCAGGGAGGAGAGGGGAAGGTGACAAACTTGCAGCAGACAACACGGGAACAGGCGAGTAGAACTGTGGGGCTTGCAGAAGCTGCCAGGGCAGCCCAGAACAACCCAGGCCACCACTAAGGGTCCCTTTTTGGAAGCAGGGGACAGTTCCAGCCATAAAACCTCAGCATGGTGAGGCAATGGCAGGAAGCACAATCCACAGGTGCTGCCTCTCTCAGGTTCCCAGGAGCAAGCTCGGTTTTAGGGTCCCGTTCCGTGTGGTACAGGATTGCCAGAGGAAAACCAACACTGGCACAAGTGCTCCCTCCCTCCCTCCAACACAGGCATTAAACACCCTGTTGCTTCCCACCCCCAGGGCAGCCAGAACTGGGCTGGCAGACTCTGGGTTCCTCTGTGGCACCTGCTAACGATGGCTGAAAGATGACTGGAAAAAGCACTCCCGCAGGGAAAGGGGTGGTGGCACCAGCTGCCACCTGTCCCCGGAACGCCGCTCCCGAAGGAGCAGCCTTGCCAGGACAGCGGCTCCTGCTGAGCTCCTGCCCAAACCCAGGGAGGCCGCAGGTGCTTGAAACACAGCGCAGGCACGGGGGGGGAATTTCGAGGTTTGCCAACGTGCCAAAGAGGCGCGTGGGGACTGCGGTGCCTTCCCTGGCACACAGCGGGGCCCAGCTGCAGCAAGTATTTAGCCGTGTAGCTCCCCAGCTCAGAGCTCTCGCATCTCTTCGGTTAGCGGTGGCCTGGGGAATGTTCCAAGAAAGGTCTGCGATAAACACCAATCACAGACACGAACACACAGTTTCCTAGTACCTGGACAACTTGTCAAACATGTTGACTAACTTCATGGCTTCGTACTCCTTCTGCTCTTCAGTCATCCCTTCCATGGGGTTGGGTAGTTTCTCCTCAACTCGTCCCGTCACAGGGTTAATGCTGCAAGAAGAACAGTGAGGCTGTCGCACAGGAGGGAGGTAAAGCAGAGGGGTGGCAAAAGGGCTGTTTAAAAACCTTCCCTGGTGTCCAGCACCACAGCAGGCTGGCTGCCACCCCTGCTCACCTCCTCAGCCCCAAGTGCTATCACCGCACAACATGGTGCTTCAGACTTCTTTCTGTGTGTCCCCCCCTCACAAATCCCTCCCGTTCTTCTGGTGCTCTCAACGTCCCATCCTGCCAATTCCACAGCGCGGTTTTAAACCAGGTGCACAAGGGCAGAGGACACTTCCCTCCATCTCCTTAGGTCAGGAGGCAAAAAAGCTAACAGAAAAAATCCCCAAACTCCAACCCATAGACCACACTGAAGAGGATGCTGTAAAGTATGGGAGCCACAGCTGAGCACAGTCCTGGAGCTCCCTCCGAACGACCCTCATCCTCCAGTTACCACCACCCACTAAGCGGCAAGGGGAAGAAAAACCCAAAACCCAAAAAGCACAGGGCTCTGGAAGTGGAGAGAAGTAATCGTCACTTCCAGCCCTGCTGAGGAAGAGACCACCCTTACCCCAGCGCACAGCAAACGGTGGCCACCGTACCGAGGTGCACGGGTGCCAAAAAGGGGGCAAGATATGGATTAGGACGTGTTCTGCCACGTGCACACCACGAACAGGCTCTGGCTGAAGGACCTGCTCTAGAGCTTTGCTCGAGAGCTGTGCCCAGCTGCACGGACCAAACATACGTGAGGTGAGTACCCACAGCACGAGCAGCATGGTCACAGAGGCTGAGTAACAGGCAGAGAGAGTGGAAGAGGACACCAGAGGTACAGGTGAAACCGGCAAGTAACACGGAGGAAACGTGCACGTGAAGAGCAGGACAAGGGAGATGGAAGGGAGGTGGATGGAAGAGGGACAGGGCGGGAGCAGGGGGTGGCTCAGGAAGCACGGTCAGGCTCCTTTACTTGGGCTTTGCCTCCTTGTACTCCTCCGTGTCCGTGTCTTCATCTTCCGAGTACTCTCCCTCCTCCCGTCCGCCAGCCATGAGGCCTCGTGCCGCCAGCAGCCCGGCCGCGTTCCCGTAGCCCGTGTACTTCACAAACCGCGACACTGCCGGGAAAAGGGGAGAGACACCACCCTGTGCTTCCCTCCGGCCTCCGCAGCCCCCTCCGCTCCTGCGCGCCCCCAGGGCGGGATCGGCGCGAGGCCGCAGAGCCTGGGAAGGCCCGCGCCGACTCCAGCTCTGTCAGGGAGTGAGGCGCCCGCGCCTCCCACAGGGAACTGCACGGACAGCACCCCGGGGTGGGAGCTGCGCGCCGGCCAGGCGGTCTGCACGGTGGTGCGGTGTCCTCCAGCAGAGCCCTTCACTCAGCGCTGACATGAGAGATAGCAGCTCCTGAGCATGGAGCACCTGGACACCCCCCACCTCCCCTACTCAGCGTCTCCAGCCCCAGGGTAGACAGACGTCCCGTTGGGTCACCCATCCCACGCTCTGTCTCACCAGAGGCCAAGCTCCAGAGCTCCCTGTCACCAAAGCCCACCACCAGCCCCTGCCACTCACCGCTCTCCTTGCAGAGCACAAAGAGGAACTCTGCCGCGCAGTGCTTCACATCGGTGTCAATGTGGGTCATCAAACGCACCAGCTTGTTCCGCAGCGCGTTCCCCACCTCCGGCCGGTTCTTCACATCCCGCAGCGGAGGCAGCACCTACAAGGCCACAGCGAGGGGTGATCAGTGGAGCTGGAACAGCAACGGCGGGTCGGACAGGGAAAAGGAGCCTGCGTTTCACAGATCAGCTAGAACTAATAAATCCCCAGGGCATGGGAGATGTGGGACAAACACCACGGGTACCAAAGGCCTCAACCACCCACGTGCCAGACCCCCACAGAGGCGCGCAGCGGGTCTGTTTGGAGGGGGCAATAATCCGGCAGTTTCCTGCTCTCCGCGCAGCATCGCTCCACGCCTGGCTGCGCTACCTTCCCCTTCAGGAACTTCCTCGTCTGGCGGTGGACTCGGGCACTCTCAGTCAGCAGGTTCAGCACAGGGGTCAAACTCTCCTTCAGCTTGTGACCCTGCAGACACGTCCACAACATGAACAACACGTTAGTCATGCGGAGCTCAACATGCCTGGCTTGTGGTGGAGAACACGAGCACAGGCTGTCAGGGAAACAGATGGACACGGAAGCTTTCCAGCCTCTGCTACAGGAATTTCAGTGCTTCGTCACTCCTCTAACCACGTGGTTTTCCAAGCCCTGCTCTGTGGCACAACTGTGCCAGAAATACTTGTGTAGGGCATCCTGCGTAGAGAAGAGGAGTGGTAAAAATTGGGAGCCCTTTGGAGTAACTCCAGAGGCTGAAAACCACATCCAGCTTGAAAATAATGCAAATTTGGGCTTCCAGAAGCTGCCCCCTGGATCACTACAGAGCTCAGTGAGCCGGTATCTCCATGGCCCAGCTGATCATCTGCTGCTCAACCAGTCCATGAAGCAGTGACGCCGACACCTTCCCAAGCAACAGACACTGTTTTAGTCCCACCAACCACAACAGTTTTGCGTGTGCTAAAAACCTGCCCCTTCTATACCAGGACATCTCCAGACCAAGCACAGCTAGCCAGGGCTCCAGTGGTGCATGCCCTGGGCTATCCAAGGCTGAAGGGACAGAGCCCTGTGAAAAGGAGCAGTGGGAGCTCCCACAGCAGCCTCACAACTTACCCTGTCCAGGCGCCGCTCCAGGAAATCCAGCAGGATGCTGACTGCGTCCATGTTCACGCCCATGTACTCCAGCGAGCCTGGCCGCACTTTCGGGGTCAGAAGGACGTCCAGGCATTTCAAGGGCAGGTTCCCCAGCAGGTTAACCGTATGGCTGAATGCATAGAAGAGACATGAACACACAGCCGTGGGCCTTTGTTCACAGAAGTTCTTCAGCTACCCAGAAGTTCAGCTAACTTCCAGGAGCAGGAGGAGCCTGAGACCCCAAGTGGTCTTTGGACTGCACCCCAAGCAGGGACTCAATCAAACGGCTTTTGGGGTTGTTGAACTATTTGCTGGGAGTCCAAAGAGACTTCAGTGACAACTGAGAAACTATCATCTTGACACAGAGGCCGGGCAGGAGCAATCTGGGTGGTCAAAGGTCTTTCTCTAGGGCCTCCTGCTGCCTCCCTCCTCACCTTGATGGTCACTGCAATGCATTGCTCAGGGTTCCTCTGACTACCGTTTTCCTGGGGACAGGATGGTGTCACCTGCTCAAAGCTGCCACCACTGGATCAGTAATGCCCAGCAACATGACACGGGCACGACACAGGCATTTCTCAGCATGCTTCCAGGGACAGACAGTTAATTAAGGCCACCTCATGGACTCTTTAATTAATTAAAGTACCAAACATCTGCTCTAGCAAGGTGCCCACTGAAATGGGTGGCACTGCTGAGAAGGCCTGACATGGCCCTTGGGGTCAGGTAAGTTTAGAGAAAATTCTTCCTCCTGCTGGCCAGGAGGCAGTGGCATTGTCCCCTGTAACGTGGCAGGGCTGTCTCCGAGCTCCAGGAGCGTGAGGAGCCTCCAGGCCAAGCCAAAGATGCCAGCTGCTGGTCAGAGGCGACTCCGCAATCGCCAGACTGGCAGAGGATGTCTGCACCAAGGTTAGGTGGGATCTGCCCTGGGGACACCTGTTTCTAGTGATGGCCATGACCCAGTGATCTAACAAAGACCTGTGGAACTCCTCTGTCCGGTCCTCTCCGTCCGCAGAGATCATGAGGCAGTGGCGCAGGAGGGCACCCAAGTGCCGGTACAAAGCAGCATCTTCCTGGTCCCGGAACAGAAAATGGAAATCTTGGTGAGGAAAGGGGATCCTCCCCACCCCAGAGCCTGCTGCCCCACCACCAACAGCCCCATCCCTCCCTCCTGCAGCCCAGTAACTGACAGCAGGGTGTGGAAGGAGCCTCACGAGTCTCATTTTGAAGTCAACACAGTCTGCCTGCTGCCCGATACCCTCCCCTCGCTCTACAACACCGAGTCGAGGGCTGGGAGAGGCCCCAAAACAGGCCCAAGGATAAGCCAGAGATGTTCCCCATCACACCTTCCTCAGACCTTGTCCAGAAGGTGAAAGTACCAGCCCACAGCCAGAAGCGAGTTATCTGGGGGCTCCACTCTCCCACACGTGCAATGAATCGTGTCACCAAGAAGGAAAAGTACTCAGCTTTTAAGCTGTAATGTTCTAAAAGTCTGAAAGGTTAATAACGCCTTGGGTGGAGACAGTGCTCTGGGGAGGAAGGTCCAGACACTGGAGTCTCTGGCCACCCGTACATGTACCCGGGGGCTGCATGGGCGCAGAGGAGAAAACCGGCCATCAAACCACAGCCCAGAGACACGCGAGTGCCAGGGGTGGGACACCCAAGGAGCTCACCTCATCCACCTCCCTCTTGCTGGAATCAAAGGTGATATTGAAGAGCACTTTCAGGATCTCCATGGCTCGCTCTGTCTCCTGCCGAGGCAATGGTGGGAGAAGTCCCTCCTCGGTGGCAACTTCGTAAGGGTCCATCCACTTTACACCAAGGGTCAGCTCCAGGGTATCTGTCATCAGGCTGATGCCCCGGAGCTCTTGGGCCAGCTGCTGCCGGATGTCCACCCTCAGCGCCGTCAGCAGGAACAGGAGACGCAGGTCAAAGAACTTGACCTCGTGAGGAAGGCTCCTCTCGTTGTACAGTTTGATGCGCTTGGCCAGGCCCACCACCAGCCGGGCCTCAGCTGTCAGCTCCTGCGCCCGAGAGCTGCTGAAGACAATGTTGCAGAGACATTTGAGGGATTCCAGGATCACATCTAAGTCTGGGACCTCCCGGATGAGCTCCTCTGAGTAATCAATGCCAGCATGCCTGGAGAGGGTCTTCAGGCCCTCCTTGGTGGTGAAGGGGTCAAGGCAGTGCTTGTCCCGGGACAGGATGCGGATGCTTTCCAAGCACGTGACCTGGCAGGACGGCTGCAGCTCTCTTTCCAGGAACTTGATCAGCAGCTGGGCCATTTTCTGTGTGGTTGGAAACAAGTCACGCCTCGCGCACCAACCTGTCACGGGGCTCCCACCACCCCGCAGCGCTCTGCCCCGGAGCATCACCTAGAGACGGCCCCGGTTTGGGTGTGCGCTCAGCAGCGCTCGGGAAGCGTTTGGCTCCAGCATCTGATCCCGATTCCACTGGAGGAAGGACACCCAGCAAGGAGAGGGGACCAGATGTAAGGGGAGGGTACGAGTAGGCAGCTGCTGCTGTTGCTTGTTTTAGCTTCACCCACGGTTAGGGTGGTCTGGGCTAACACGGTTTGCTTGACAGACAAGAGAGGGCTGGACAAAAATGCCCCTTCACTGAGGAACAGCAACCAACTGAACAGCAGCTCTCTGCTTTCTGTTCCTGCCCAGAGCCTTATGAGCACGGAGGTGTCTGCTTTGGGTACTCCAGAAACAGATGGAGAAGGTTGAGAGATGCATCAGAAAGTTGCCAAGAGAGGGTAAAAGGACCTGAGTGAGGTGAGAAGAGCACGTGATGCCCTCGGAAAGGAGGTGAAGAGACCTCAGGAGACTCAAATAAGTAGAAACTCCCTAAACCTTAGTGCTGTCTGGAGACCCACTAGCCCAGATCCTCAGCAGGGACAGACGGGCAGAGCTCCACTAACACCAATTTGCAGGAGCTGAAAGTCCAACCCTCGTGGATAACAGCACCGTACATGACAGTGAGCAGCGGCAGAGTACAGGAGCAAACCACTGAGCACAGCTTGGTTTGAACCTCATCCATCTCCTTCCACACAGGGAGACAGAGACACAGGAGTTAAAGATACGGTCAGAAGTAACCAAAGTCTCTGGCTGAGATTCAGAGCGTGCGCCCGGGGCTAAACCTCCAGAACCGAGCACCAGGCACTAGATGGTGATGCTCGATGTGTGTTTCATGACACACAACTCCAGAAGAGGAGCACCCCAGGGCTGTGCCTGAATTTGTGGCCCGTGTGACCGCCCAGGTCAAGCAGCCAGTCGCTGCAAGGCGAAGAGCTCAGATCTTGTGAGACCCGGTGCGTAGCACCGGGCTGGACGCGAAAAAACTTCACGTGAGCATTAGCTGGCAATGGCACAGGCAGAAGAGGTCCCCTTCTCCACCCTGCCTTCCTGGACCACCCTTGCTGTGCTGCCGCCACGGGTATTAGCACAATGCACCCATGAACTGCACCACAAAGCCGATCTGGCTGGAAAAGAATCCAGGAAAAACGGAGTTATTCGTTCAGCCGACCAGCGCAGCAGCTGCGTGCAGCCAGGCAAGGTCTGCCCCGGCAGGGAAGAGCAGCGAGAGCAGAAATGAGCAGGCAGAAGGGTTCCATTCCAGATTACGGCAGATTAAAGGATCTGTTCATAATACACGGCCTGGGGCAAATCCTGCAGCTGGCTCCCCGCAAACCCACTTGTCCTCTGGAGGCTTCGTGTTGCTGGGATCTTTGCCCAGCAGACTCCGGCCACACGCAAAGGATCACCCGCAGCTGAGACTATTCGCATCACGGCACCCAAAGGGCTTGTGAGCGCTGGGAGGAGGTCGACCTCCATCCCAAAACACCAACTGCTGATGGGGAAACTGGAGCCAGGCGCAGCGAGCGCACCATCCCCTAACCGGGGCAATGAAATAACGCTCGCTACCTTCGCTGCAGGAGCTGCCACCACCAAGCCCCACGGGACACGGGCACAGAGCAGCCGCAGATTTACGCACCCTACTAGAGGAAGAACACGGGGAACGTGCCTACCTTCCTCTCTTCCCGCTCCTCATCGTCAAAGGTGAAGCACTGAGACTTCTGTGAGGGCAAAACAGAAACAATCAAAATAAGTGATAGGTTAAAAATCCACCAAGCTGGTTCCCCAGCCAGGGCAGGGCCGTTCAGCCGGACTGCAGCGGCTCTACAAACGCTCTGCAGAAGCCAGCGTGTCTTCTCCAGCTGAGTCCCCACCGGCACGGAGGCAGGGAACGGGCACAGCCATGAGCACCACAGCACCGAGAGAGCTCCGACACCCTGGGGGTTCCCACCAGCAGCGCGAGCTCCCGAGGAACGAGACAAAAGGAAAAATCCCTGCGCGGAGGTTTCGCTGCAGTCCTGCCTTTCCCTTCCAACGCTGTCCCTCCTCGGGCAACTCCGGCTACATGCTTCACGAGGGGGAATGAATCTGGGCTGAAAAGCACAGTGATGGACGGTGCCCCCGGGTCTGAAGTGCTTTCTTGGACTGAGACCCCCACTATTCCACAGGCCCCTGTTTCCTTTCATCCTTAAAACCCATCTGTGATGGATACCACGGCCCTCCAGGGTGGGGGCCGAACGCCACAGGCTGAGGCTGTGCCCGTCGGATGGATCCGATGCAGCAGTAAAGTGGGTATTCACCCAAACATCCCATAACAGCCAGTAATTTCTCTGCTCGGTGACACACCGTGCTCTGCCTACACATTTCTCCTCCCAGTATTTATTGTTCCTCTCCCTGCCCAAAAGAAAGCACCATCTCCTCGTTCCTTGCAAACAGACCCTTGTGGTTATTCCGGTCGTGTCTTTAAACACGAGAGACCCGATTCCTTACACCTCCACTGCGTCCCTTTCCCTAGAAAACATTGCTGCTCTTTGCTCACAGGAAAGATTTCGGTGCTTCTCACTATTCTGGCTGTCCTTCCATGGACAGTCTCCCTTCTGGCTACATCTGCTTCCAGGGAACTGGACAGCACAGGAGACCGCAGGTGAAAAGCGGCACGTTCCAGTGAATTACGCAATGCTCACACCAAGAGGGCATCTGGTCTGAGCTCTGAGAATGAACATGTTTAACATTTATAGCACAGTAATTATGTCTGTATAGACACAGCTAGATCTAGAGAGAGAGATATGGATATAACTGTATCACAATTCTCCCGTCATTTTCTTGGCACTGTCACCTTTCACTGAGCTGCACGCCCGGAGCTGCTCAATAACAGTAATGAGTCTTACCACGATCAATCACGCTTACACTCTGAACTTCTCTGGGGTGATCGCAGCTCAGGGATATCCCGCCCATAGGTCTGAACAGCCAAGCTCATCTCCTGACGTATTTATCCCCTCACAAGCTGTCCCCTTGTCTAACTCTACCTGGTCCCTGTCCAGTGAAGCCCAGGATGGACAGCACGGAGCTCTGGGGGATGGTAGGTGCTCCCCGCCTCGCTCGCTCTGCGACTGCAACCTCCCCTGCCGTTCACCGCCTTTTTCACACACCACCAACTCCCGTCTGCTCCAGGGCAGGAGGCACAGCTTGCGGATGAACTGTGTGACAGTGAACAAGGTCCCCGGGACAGCTTTGGTCCTTCCAGCCCGGGACACGCTGTGCTGGACACGCGCAGCGCGAGAGCCCTCCTGGGGCAGGACAGCCACGCTCCTCCCGGGCTCCAGCACCCCAAGCTGTGCACAGCCTACGAGGAACCGGCGGCTCAGCCCTGAACCGAGGTGCTTTACAGACAACCACACAACCTGTGCTGTCCCCACCGCGTCCCTCCTGCGGGCTCCCCTGATCTCATTCGTGTATATTTCTGCCATACCTGCAGGTTTGCTTTAGCTGTAGTCTATTCCTGGCAGTCGAAAATGGGCCGTGTATGCCACGGTGAATTACAATCCATCCTCAGAAAAAAGGTTCAGTGCCCTCCATTTTTACAGTAAGAAACGATGAATGAGTTGCCCAGTTGCTGTAGTTTCATAATCCTCCGTGACAGCTCCACCGCTTCCCGACGGGCTGGCAAAGCCACCGGCACTCTCGCCAGTCTCCTACGCCCGACACACCGACCAAGGATCCAGCCGGAGGAATTCGACACAAAATGTTGCGGTTTGACACCTCCGCACCAAGCTCTGTTTGCGCTCCTATTTCTCCGGCACGACCCCTGCTGTAGGTGAGGTCAGCCCTGCAGGGACCCGCTCGCTCTTCGCCACTGTCTCCCCGTTTCAAAAGGGACCGCTGCAAACAGCTGCACACTCTCCCTCTTGCACACCCCAGCAAAAACATCCACAGGTTTTCCCCGCTGGCTTCCCACCTCCTCGGGAATGGTGCAGAATGAGTCACAGAGATCTGCAGGGCCAGCCCTACCCTGGTGGAAACCCTCTGAAGGAAATTTCCCTGACAACCAGAGTCTATTTCAAAAGGGATTTACACCCACAGATAATCTTTTGCTGCTTCAAGTCTAGAAACAGGTCCATCTCTGCTTCCCAAACATTCTTTTTTTGATATTCTGTATTTGCTATTTACTTATTGCCAGCTTTCAGATCAGGCACCGGCACCAAATCCCAGCAGCCCATCCCTGGCCACCTCTAATCATCTTTTACTTGCAAATCACAACAACCATTTCACCTGCAGCTCCTCCCCAGGCCTGTACCTCCAAACCTCGCTTTGAAATAAAAGCTCCTCCCACTCAGTCTTCACACTGATGCTTATTTCCCTGACAGGTTTTTTCTTGGGATCTGGATAATAATTTTTAAAAATCCCTTCTCTGTGCTTTACTTCCAGTATCCAAAAGAACCAAGGTAAAGAGAGGCTGCTTAGCACCTTCCTAGCCCAACATCAAGCAATAAACCATCTGCAAGCAAAAGACGAAGCAGGCTGGAACGGGTCCACAGCAGTAACGCGCAGCCAGACGCGCTCGGAGGAGACAGAGTGGGGATGGCCGGGCAGCACAGCAACCCCACAGCACGGGCACCCCGCTCCCTACCGCGCAGCCAGCGGCCCCTGACAGCGACGAGGATCGATGCTCACTCACCTCCTGGTTGTAGACCTGGAGCACCTTGAGAACTGTGTCTTGCTCCCCGCTTTCCACGGTGGCTACCACCGTCCTGAGCTCCATTATCCCAACAGCTCAGCTACAGCAGGAGGTGAAACCAGGAGGAAGGGGAGCGAGGGGCTTCCGGGGCTCCCGGATAACAGTGGTGCAAAAGGACCTCGATACACAGATGTCTGAGCGGGAGAGAGAAGAGGGAGGGGGGGAAATGAAACAACAAAACAAAACAGAAAAAGAACCCCAAGTGAGATTGCTCACGGTGTTGCATCCATAAAAGCAGAGCAGATGGATAACCCCAATAAAACCAGCAGCCAGCTTCCTCTCTCTCCCTGTAATCCTCTTCTTCCTCTTTGCTTTTCAATGTTTAATACATGCCCTCCCAGTAAAGCACTCAGGGAAAAACCTTCCCCCCACCCAGCCAGGGATTAACAGAGAGCAGATAAGAGCAGCTCCCTGAAATAGCTCTGCCTCCTCCTCCCCTGGCTGGCCTGATTTCTGCTGCTGCACAGGAGGGGAAAAAAACCACCCCGAAACATTTCGGTGGAGTAAAAAGGGATGGCGAGGAAAGCCAGAGAGACAGGAAAGCATCCTCTGGGCTTGAGGTGGAGCTACCTGGTAAGGTGGTGAGAAGAAAGGGGTGATGAGGAGGAGGATTTGGCTGCAGTGCCCAAGAAAGGCTGTGCATCAGATTATGGCAGACGCTGCACATGCATCAAAGCGCACGTACGGGGATGGCTGGTCTCCAGGCTCCGTCTTTATACCAGGACGGAAGATAATGTGCCTCATGATAATAATGTAAATGAGCAGATGCACATCGAGATGTGGACGATGAGATTATTTTAGGCACGGGCACAAGTTTAACAGCCCGCAGAGCCGTGCAAGTGGGAAGTAACTCCTAATGGTGGAAAATCTGGCAAATTTGAGTACATCTGTGAGCTCGTACATCTGTTTAGACACCGTGTAGCTACCGCCGTGCTCTGCGATGCGTCCCTCGTTAGCAGGAGCTGTGCCGACCCGGGACGCTGTGCCGAGAGCCCCCGGGGTTTGGCAACAGGTTCCCCGTCCCCTCTGCCCCGGCACAGCCCGGGGCGGGCGGGACCGCGGGCACGTCCTGCGGTCGGGAGGGCAGAGGCCTGAGGGCGTGGGGGGCGGTCAGCCCTGCGGGGCAGGCTGGGGATGGGGGACCCCGCGGCCCCCTCCTCGCTGCCGACGAGCCCCCTCGGCGGCGCGGCTCCCTCCCCCCTCCCTTCCGCCTTTTGTTTCCCTCAGCGGGGCCTTGCCCAGCCCCGCTCTCGGCTCGCCGCAGGGAACGGGCCCCCATTTCCCTGCTTTTCCTTTCCTCGCCTTTCCCGCCGCCTCGGGAGCGCTCCACTCTCCCCACCACACCCGGGGGCGGTGCGCTGAGGGGGAGAGAGCATGCGGCGCGCCAGGCAGCACCCGGAGCCCAAGCCCACGGAACAGGCAGCGGCC
>JAAGNO010018589.1:0-22169 GCA_033439905.1 Ceryle rudis
GGGGGGGCTGGGAGGGACGAGGGGGGGCGGGCAGCGGGCTGGGTGTGGGGCAGAGCACCATCACAGGGGTGGCCCGTCCTTACCTGGCAGCAGAGCAGCAGCAGCAGCAGGAGGCTGAGGAAACGCATCCGGAACATCCCTCCACTGGGCCACGAGCCGCATGGGGAGCAGCACGGGGCACCTGGCTTCCTACCAGCCCTCGGCAGCTCCTCTGCCCTCGCAAGGAGGGCCCTGGCACGTGGGCAACCCTGCACGAGACACCGGGTGATGGAGACGCAGGCAGCGGGACCCGACCGGAGGTAGAGCTGGGGGACACGTGGCTGGGGGCAGGTGGGTGTGGGAGGGGAGGCCGCCCCGGCACAGAGCTGGCCCTGGTCACGGCGCCACGCTCCTGTCCCCGTCCTCATCCGACCCTGTCTGGCTTCGATGTTCAGCCGGCTGTTTGTGTGTTTTCCAGCGAGCCGCTGTGTACCTGCTGCTTCCTCCCCAAGATGGCATCAGAACTGCAGCCACATCGCCTTGCACCACTCTCCTTGCAGAGCCAGCCCCACAGCCCCTGTGTGGCCAGAGCATAGCCATGCACAGGACATAGCCCCTGTGCAGGGCAGACCCTCACGCCAACCCGAGGCCATGCTGCCTTCAGACCCTCTGTGCGCAGACCTGAGCCAGGGCCACCCCACACTGGTGCTGGCACCTGGCTGCCCGTCAGTGCTGAGCCCCGAGAGCCCAGGACCCTGGCAAAACTGGCACCCTTCTTCACGTCTGAGCAGCTTCTTAGGGCAGGGGCTCCCTCCCCTCCCCACCACCACCTGCAGCAGCACCAATTTTGGATCTGCTTCCAGTGGTGGAGGTGACCAAGCCCCCAGAACAGCCCCGCAGGGTGGCCCTTAGGCCACCCGGTCCCTGAGGCAGGCACCCAATGGGCAGGGATGGGGATGGCTGCCAGCGCCTGGGCAGTTAACTATTAACCCGCAGGGATCCCCGGCTTGTGGGGCTGTGGCTCTATTGCCCCCAGCTCAGGCGAGCGACGCAGTGTCTCGTCCGACACAGTGCCCGGGAGCTCCTGCACAAAGCCTGGCTCACGAGGTGCCGTAATTCCCTCCATCCCCCTAAGCTGGTTATGGGGCTCCTGAGCGGGATTTCGGGTCTCCCGACCAGGGGTCATTCTGATGGCAGCCCCGGGGGCATGACACGGCCATGTGGGGTGAGGGTAGCCGAGCTCAAGGAGATGGGACAGACAGCAGTCCCAGTGCCACTGCAGACACTGTGGCATCACCCCCCGGTCTCCCCCCTGGGTACCAGCTGGAGCCCACGCTCCCCAACCAGTCAGTGCTCCCAGGGCTCGCCGCTCTGTCCAGGACTATTTTTATCCCTGGGAAAGTCGTGTTTCCTCCATGCAGACCCACTCGCCATGTCACAAGTGGCTGCCTGAGAAGCTCATTAATCAGTGTGTGGGGCTCCAGATGCGGCTTGGGGAGCTGGACCTGCCGGTGCGCGCCTTATTTAGACACTCCCAGGACAGAAGGAGCTGTCTCCTGGGACAGTCCACACTGGGTGGGCTCTGGGAACAGGGACCTTTGGTGGGCACCCACCAGCTGCCTGCCTATGCCAGCATCCCTGTCCCCCCACAAGCTCCAGACCAGCATTACTGTCCTCATCCTTCAGGCAGCCCCACCCCAGTCTCTGTCCTTGTCCCCACACCAGCATCCCTGTCCCTGTCCCTATCCCTGTCCTCCTGACAGCCCCACACCAGCATCCCCATCTGCCACTGTCCACGGCCCAGCCCTGTGGGAACCTCCCCGTGCCCAGCCCCTGCCTGAGCATCCTTGTCCTGGAGGAAACGCCCCTCCTGGGCACCAGCAGTGAACTGGCTGCTGGCCCCTCTCCGGCGGGGAGGCAGCTTTGGGGCAGAGGTGTCTCTATTTTTAGCTGCCTGCAATGGGATTTAGCGGCGGGGAGGCCTCTGCCCTAGACTCCCCCCGGGCTGGCAGCTGCTCTCCTGGCCCCGGGGCTGCCGCAGAGCCAAGCTGGGCAGACTGCACTGGGTGAGGGGTCCTGGCGTGGGGGCCAGTCACGCTCCTTGCCTCCAGCACGGGGTTCCCCCTTGCAGCAGTGCCCTGCCTGGGACCTTTGCCCCAGCTGCCCGCAGTGCTGCGCAGCCACAGTGCCATGCCAGCCCCCTCCACCCTGCGGTGCCGGGGACCCCCATCAGCTCAGCTACCCCACAGAGCGCTCTCGGAGATACGGGCTCTTTCCAGCAGACACGTGGGCATGCAGGAGTAGCTGTGGACCAGTTGTCCCTGTTTTGGTGCAGATGGGTGGTGGCAGAGAAGGAACGGTGACCCTTCATGGCTGGGACAGCGGGGTCTGACACAGCTAGGACCACTGGTAGCACCGAGCCAGGAGCTGGCACTGCCCAGCATTAGTGCCTGCAGTGCCCGCCATGGCCACCAGTGCCAGGAGCCCCTGTCAGCTGGCAGCACTGCAGGAAGGACCCAGCTCCTTGCCACCACCTCTCCTCGCCTTGCCATGCCTGACCGGCTCCCAGTGCTGTATCCCCCTGCCCTGGCACCTCACCCCCAGCTGGGGACAGGATCTGGGGGCCCCCACCATGCTGAGTTGTGGGTACTGGGTGGAGGGTGCCCGGCCTGAGAGGGGGTGCATCTGCTGGGGCTGCAGTGGGTGCACAGGGGACTTTTGCCCCACACTGGTGTTGGGCAACACGGCGTGTTCCCGTGTCACGGCTCTGCGGCTGCTGACCCCTGCAGAGGCTGGGCTGCAAACGCTCGGTGCGGCTCCGCAGTCGCAGCTGTGAAGGAGAGATTTGTCACCCACGATGGGAGAGGAGGGAAGAGGAGCCAGTCCTGGGCCAGCTGCACCCATGCGGGGAACAAGTCAATACTGGCAGGCCCAGCACAGGGAGTCTGGATGTGTTAGACACTAGCACCATCATCCACCCTTGGGGTGGGAGGCAGCGGGGTGATTGCTGGTGCCTGTGTTTGCGAGCTGAGCCCTTCCTGAGCCAGTGATGCCAACCCTGCAGCACCTGAGGCAAAATGAAGATTCCCCCCCATCTCTTCCCCCCAGCCACCTTTCCTGTGGCCCCCCCAGGCCTGTGGCTCATGGCCCAGCAGCCATCAGCCCAGGGTGTGCTGGCAGGCGGGGCACTGGGGCACACAGCTTGGAAAGGGGATGAAACAAGCTGAGTACCCGGGCACACTGGTCTGATGCCACTGCTGTGGCATTGCACCGAGCCCTAGAGAAAGGATGGGAAAAGGCAGCTGCTGGAACTTTGTCCCCCACTGGTGGCTGTGCCACCACAGACAACCATGGCCAGCTGAGCATCCTGTCCTGCCTGGGCAAGAGATGCTCCCTTCCTCCCTCCCATCCAAGTCAGCTTCCCTCAGGATTTTTCCACCTGGCTCTGGTGTCATCACATGTGCAAGGGAGTGAGCGCCACATCTGGGATTGCTGCACCAATTGCCACGTGGATCAGCAGCTCCGTGAAGCCTCTGTGGGGACACTCATGGGCATCTGCAACGTGACCTGGGAGCACCCTGGCACAGCCAAGGCCCCGCACAACGTTGGGAGGCTGGTGCAGCCCATCGCAGCCTGGTCCCTCACGGGGCTCTCCTGTCCCCAGCTGTGGTGGGAGAACGGCCTCCCTGCCATGTGCCCGGCACAGCCCCGTGCCCAGCACAGTTCCGAGCTCGGGGGTGGGGGCTGTGCACCCTCCAGAACAGGGATTAGCCCCCAGTGCACTAATGCAGTGCTTTCCACGGCTGGCTTGGCTTTAAGCTCAGAGCTACAAGCCAGCACGGCAGGGGCTTCAGCACTTGGCAGGGGAGGGGACGGTGCAGGGCCAGAGCTGATGCAATGCCAGCACGAGCCTGGCCCTGCTGATGCTGCTCCACTTTCCACCCAGAACCGTGGCTGGGGGAGGCGGCTGTGGCAAGGAGGCCCAGGAGGACCGGCCCGCACCACATGCTGTCCCCATCTGTGTCCCTGCCCCGAGCTCGAGGATTCCTCCTGCTCCCCACCTGTGACCCACAACTGCTCCAGTGCTCCCCTGGGAAGCAAGTACCAGGAACTCTGGCAGGGGAGGAACAGCCGAAGTGCCTGGAGCAGCCCTCACACTGCAAGACCGCTGCTCATTTTTACAGAGCTACATGATCGTGGAAATACGGAGCAGTGGCACACAGAGAGAGCCGACGTCACAAGGCACCAGCGATGTCGGATCCTGTGTCACTTTGGACCAAGAAAATCTAAACCAACCCTGACAGCGTTTTCGTCAACAGCAACAGAGGATGCAAACAGAAGGCACTGGTCCCTGTGCCGTCAGGGCAACCGTTCTGCATCACCCCCGCACCTGCCCTGCCTCCGGAAGGATGGTCACAGGCATCCTCCACAGCTGCCCGGTACCTGACGGGGAGCACAGTCTGCAAGCACAGCCAGGCAGTGGGGCCGTGGTCAGGTAACCCTGCTGCCTGGCAGGCACTGCTGAGGGGATGCTGAGCCGCACAGCACCTCTGGCCGGCCTCAGGGAAATGTTTTTTTTTCTTGTTCATCACATTTCACGAAAACCCGTGTAACACAGGAGGATGGCGTGAGAGACACGGTGTGACACATGTGGTTAGCATGTCACGGGGGAAGCACAGGACTGGGAAAAGCCTAGGAAAAGGTCAGTGCAGACAGGCGTGTGCGCATGCCTGCCTGCACCGGGAGCTCAGCATCCGTGTGCCCAGAGTGGCTCATTTCACAAATGAACACTGTGGTCACCATGTGGTTGGGGACAACCTCTGGTACCCCACTGAGGAGTGAGCTCAAACCCTGCTCTGCTGAGGGGCAGATGTGCAGGTGACATTGCACTGGATGGGGTCCTGGCAGGGTGTCTCCTTGTCCCAGGACATGCACAGCATTTGGGCATGGCCAGCCACCAGCTGTGCTGGAGGCAGAGGTGCTGTGGGATGGCACCCGTGCCCAGCCATCCACTGGCATTTGCTGCTCGCAGCCAAGTTCCCCAGATCCCCTGGGGTGGGGTAGACAAACAAGGAGAGGCGTTCTGGCTGTGGTGGGACACGAGACAGGGCAGCATGCAACGGAGGAGCACAGGGGGACAGTGGAGTGGCCACCCCATCTCCTTGGCATCCAGCTGGCCCAGACTCTGTTTCTGCCTGGCACAGCGAGAGGCACAGCACAGCACTGTGCTCAGTGGCTGGCCTCAGCCCTGCACTGCTGATCAGGGCTTGCAGTCACATTTTTTCATTAACTATTTTTAATCCACATTTTGCCTCTTCTCTCTTCAACCTTTTCTCTTTTCCCCTCTCCAGGCAACAGAACATAAAAAAAAACCCAAAAAAAACCAAAAAAACACCCAACAAAAAAAACCCCTGCACCAGAGCGTGTGGAAAGGAGCGGGGATTGGTGGGAAGGACAGGAGCTGGCAGCTGGGGCGGCACTAACATGCCGAGGAGGGGTCCTGCGGGCCTTAAATTTTCCTGCTGATGCACAGATAAAGCTGAGGAAATAACAGGGGCACCCACTGAATTTGGCAGGGGTCAGAACACCCACAGCACACGCTGCCGAGTGCTGTGTGGGGCACAGCGGCTGCGTTACAGGGTGCAGGGCGAGGCACCGGGTGGACACAGGCTGGGCAGCAGCCGATGCCCCATCCTCTGCCTGCCCAGCTGCCATGGCTTGAGAGGAGCTGGCCCGGCACTGGGGTGCCCGTCTCTCTCTGGCCACCCCAAGGGAGCAGCTGGGCTGGGAAGGCAGCATCAGGCAGAGGTGATCTCACAGCTGCTTTGGAGATGCGCTTCCAGCCGCGAGGGCGGCAAGGTCACCTACCCACCATGTCCTGGTTAAACAAAGCCATTTACCAACACCGTGTTGACACAGCAGAGCTTGGGACAGAGTCACAAAGGGCACTCGCAATGGGCCCCTGCAGCACCCAGAGAGCTTGGGGAGCCCAGGGAGCCTGGAAAACTGTCCCCTGCTTCTGTTCCTCAGCAAGAAAGCCACGGGCATTGTTGTGCCCATGGCAGAGAGACCAGTGGGCACCACCCTGGCAAGGGGCTTCTCCAGGAGATGTTCCCAGCACGTCAGAGTCTGGCTGGTGTCACTCACCCGGGGCACACAGCAACCATGGCAGCACCCAGGGGAGCCGAGCTGCCCAACTGCAGAGCCCCTGCCCCGGGGTGCCAGAGGGAGGGAGCTGGCACAGCCCGGTTGGGACGTCCCCGTCCCAGGTCACCCCTCGCCGAGGGGCTCAGCCCCACCGAGGCCAGCACCCAGCACCGGTGCGGCTCCGGGAGCTGACGCTCCAGACTCCGGGACTCAAGCCACGGCTCCGGGGATGCTCAGCCGAGACACAAGATGGGGATCCGCGCGACGGGGCGTGCGGCATCCCGAGCCCCGAGCCCGCGGGGACGGGCGCACCCTCCCTCCTTCCCGCGCTTCCCCGTACCTGTCGGGGCTGGGCTCGCGGCGAATCCCAGGCGCATCTCGGTGCTGGCGGGGACCGGGATCGGGACCGGCGCGCGCGGCCGCTCCGGAGAAAACTTTTGTCGAAGCCGCGGCGGCGACGGCTGTGGCGGCTCAGGGGGAGGGACCGGCGCGGGGGGAGGGACCGCGGGCGAGGGGCTGCGTCCCGCCACCCCGCTCCTCCCGCCGTCACGGGAGGGGCGCAGCCCTGTGTCCCCCGCCCCGCCCGACGCCGCCAGATCCGGGTGCTCGGCGCTGGGCACGGCGCGGCGCGGCTCCGCATCACCGGCGGCCGCCCTCGGGAGCTGCGGGAGCACCGACGCTTATCCCCACCGCCTGTAACCGCCGCCGGCTTCTCCGCCCCGCCCCGCTGCCGAGCACCGGCTGAGCTCGCCGGCGGAGACGGGGCGGGAGCGGCCCGGCGGGAGGGGCGGAGCGGAGCGAGGCAAGCGGGTAGCTCGGCCAGGCGGGCCGTGAAAGCATGGGCTGGCTGCGGGCGGCGTGGGCTGAGTGGAGCCACGGACACCGAGTCCCGGCTGAGTAGCTCGGCGGGCAGTGCGAGGGGGCCGGGCTCCCCGGGAGGCCGCTGGCTGCCCGCCGCCGGGCTGCGGTCAGCCCCGCGGAAAGCGGCGGCCCGCGGCCGTTTGACGGCCGGCAGCGCTGAGATGCTGATGCTCTAAGCCTGCACTTGTCGGGTCTCGCCGCAGGTTTAGCGGTTCAACCTCTCTTTGAATGTTACCGTAAGTTGCTTTAGAGGTCGTAGTAGATCTGCTGTATCGTACGTCAGCCAGTGGAGTCATGGCCGAGTCAACAAGGTGCTTCATAGGGATTTTACAGCTATACGGGCATTTCTCTTGGGTGTTGTTTTAATATGCAACATACTGCACACATATATCATCACATCCTGTACCTAACAGTAAGATGACAGGTAAGAACGGTCAGTGTTTCCCAGGACCTGCTGAGAGCCACTGACAACACAAACACTTCAGTTTCTATATTCACCGTTGTGCACAGCATGGTTCCTCTCAGCCTCTTGCATCTGCAAGAGCAAAGCTTCACCAGCAGAAATAACAGCAGTGGTGCTTCATGGTGTTGGAGACAAGAGTTGATGAAGTTTTCAAACACTTGGTTGCTTTTTTTTTTAATCTTTTATTAACTGAAAGTTATTTGTTTTCTCATTAGGTCCTGGCTTAATTTAGCCTGGACTTAAATTGAGGGGAAACACTTCTTATGTGGGTTTATGGAAGTCAATGGATTTTAAAATGCTGAAGCATATATTATGATTAAACCATGCTAAAGTAATGATTACTATAAATGTATAGAGGTCCGAATAGAAATAACTTACGAATGAATGTAATAGATAAAAAGGGATGGGTTTGTTTTTTTTTTTTTTTCTTTTATTGGTTACAGTTGTTGGCTGGTTTATTAATACTCTGTAAAATTCTGTATTTGATAGAGCGAAGAAAAAACCAGCATTTTCGCTGTATTTTTTGTGTGTAACTGCATGTGTGTGGCATCCCTGGGATGACCTGCATGTTTTTCAGAGTTGCATCTGGAGGATGTGAGGCCCCAGGCAAGGCTGGGCATGGGCACAAGCAGGGGCTATGGTGGAGGGAACAGTAGGAAATGGGGCTGGTAGTCGTTCAAATCAATGAAGAAATTCCAAATAAATGGCTTGGAGATCTTACTGTATCTCTGCTCTCAGGGTGGTGGCCTAATCCTTGGGGGTATGGAAACAAGCTCAGGCTTTTGAAAGAAACTAGTGTGGGCTTAATGCCCCCAATGACCCTTCCCTGGCACTCATAGCCACTCGATTGTCCCCAAAGGTCCCAAGAGGCACAGTGGAAGGGAGCCCTGTGTCCTCGAGCTGAGGTCACTCACACCCAGCCTGACGCCCTCTGCGGAGCACAGCCCCCGCGCTCACACCACTGGAGCTGAGAAGCAGAAGAGCCCCGTCCCTGCCGGAGAAGGAGCGAGGCCGTTTCCTGGGCACCCTCACAGCATCATGGCTCTCCAGGTAAGGAATTCTGCATCTGGTGAGACAGAGACGCAAGGGGAGGAGAGGGGGCAGGGATGTGCTGTCCATCTGTGCAATGCCGAGTCGGAGGCAGCAGTATTTCTTCAGCATAAGGATTATTACTGCAAAATCAAGGCTACCTTGCGGCATGGGAAATTTGCCTAAACCTTTGGAGGTTAATCAGTGCATTTTTTTTTCCACAAGTGGAGGATGAGAGACATGCTGCTTATTTTGAACTGTTCATAGGTCATGTCATTTGTCAGAGCCTTACCTATGTAAGCAGGCGTAAATTATTTTTCTTTACATGTGCATCAAGTTTCCTAGGACTGGATTATGCATTGGAAAGTAGGTGCATGTTCTTTTTTTTTAGGCTGTAGCTAGCTACTTGAAGCTATAAAAGGAGGAGGGAAACGTCTAACACTGAGGCAGTGGTATATGTGTATCTGGGAAGCATGAAGAATTTTTAAGGGAGTTGTGCGTATTTTTTTTGGGGGGGGTGTTCATCTTTGGAGTGGTACATTTTGATGAGCTTGTTTTTTCATAAGAAAGCTGCTCCTTTCTGCCTTCTGTCTAGAGAGACCTTCCTTCTACCTTCTGTCTGCCTATAGATTTAAGTCGTTCTTAAGGAACTGCTGGCTTTTAACCTCCTACTTTTGTAGCAAACCATGAATACGTCCCTTGTGTTGCCCATACCCTGATGGATTAGACTGTTTTTCTTCATTAGGCTTTCTGTTATCCCTTTCACTTCAAGATTTGCAAGCCCTTTTATCCCAGTCTCATTATAATGGCTGTCTCAGCTTGGTTAGTGTGCGTGTTTCGCAGCGAACGAGCAACATAATGCTCTGACCTAGATGCAGGGAGTGTATTGCCAGTAGCTCAGCAATTTTCTTCTAAGCTGCAATTATGTCAAATGGAACAGAGGTTTCATTGTGGTGTTTCACAGCTAGGAGGAAGACTCTTATTTCTTCAGTGGATTAAAGCTGCCAAATCTCAACCCTAACACCACCTTTGTTTTATTAGTGATCACTGAAATGATAGTTTGTTTTATTCTACCTTGAATTCACTCTAGAAAATAAATTTATTATCCTGAGGATTAAGCAATGAGCCATAAGTCACTATTAGGTGGGTGCAGTATGGGACGCCACTCCAGTGCTGTATACAGTTACACTTTCACATCCGAATCAGTGGTTGAAATCTTAGAGCATCCCACACATTCTGCATGAGACATTTGAGAGGCTTCCTACTCACTACTGCTTTGGTTGAGAACTACCATCTATAGCCATAAAAAAATCATTGAATCAAGCTGTACGGGAACCAGGGAAAAATTAGTAAAGTAACACTTTCATCGGGAAGGCTGTAAAAGATTTGTAAATTTTGCGCACTGGTAAAATATTCTGCTGTAAATGAAGAATTCATTCGAGATTTTTTTCATTGCAAAAAGGGAGTATTTGATAATAGTGATTTGTGCATTTATCTTTAATGCATATGTGTATGCTTATGTCTGTATATATAGATAGATCTTTTTAATTTGAGAAGGTAAAGGGAGTAACAGGAAATTTTATTTTTATAGGCTGTTCCTAAGCATGCTGTGTAAGCAGGCAGATGCTAAGCAACAGTCTGTGTGCAGTGATTGGCTCGAGGGAGGTGAAGAAAGAAATGTTTAGTATTTTAATTTCATTTCTGCATATTTCTTGCTGTGTAAGGTACACATTTATGTATTTTAAACACAGTATATTGTGATACCTGCCTATAGATCCAGATAGAATAAAAACATATGAAGAAGTTTATTAACTTAAAGGTTTCCTTTCTTCATTTATTTTTTGAGTGATCTTTAGCCTTGTACAAGTCTAACAACACTTATTTCTTACTGTGCAGTTTGGATCAGAAAACAATTCAAGGCATGTGGAAGTTTTCCACTGACTTAAGTGGTCTTTGTAGGTCAGTGCTGGCAGGCACTCGCATGAAGTAGTGGCCAAAAGATGAAGATAAAACTTATTTAAACTTTAATCGATTTTGGCACCTCGGTTATATTTTATTAGTGACACCACTTCTTCATCTTATCGTTAACAGAGCATGAATACCACTTTTGTTTGCACACATACAGATAATACCAGGAGATGTCTGTGATGTGGGGTCAGTGATATGTATAGTCAATAATGTCAAGTTACTGGTGTTTGGGTTAAAAGCGAAATATTTATTTTAATAAAATCTTACCTATAAAAGAACTCTTAAGAGTGGTGGGCCATGTTTTAAACCCACCATGGTTTGAGCCCACCCAGCCAGCAGCAGTGCACCAGGCAGCTGCTCACTCCTACACCCTCCGGTGGGATGGAGAGGAGAAGACAGAACAAAAGTCTGGAGGGTTGAGAAAAGGGACAGGGAGGGCTCAGCCACCAGTTATGGCCACGGGCAAAAGACAGACTCGACTTGGGGAAACAAAATCAATTTAATTTAAACATTACCACCAATTTACCAATTCAATCAGAGTAGGACAGTGAGAAATACAACCAGATCCTTAAAGTACCTTCCCCCCACCCCTCCCCTCTTCCCAGGTTCAGCTCTGCTCCCAATTCCCTACCTCCTCCTCTTCACTGGTGCATGGGAGCAGGGAATGGGGGTTGTGGTCATGTATCTCTCTGTTCCATGTTGTTTCTGCTGCTCCTTTCTCCTCAGGGGGAAAACTCCTCACAGTCCTCCCCTGCAGCAACGTGGCGTCCCTCCCATGGGAGACAGTCCTCTACAAAGTTCTCCAGCTAGCATGGGCCTCTTCTGTGGGCTGCAATCCTCCCAGTGACAGGCTGCTCCAGCATGGTGTTCCCTGAGAGTCACAGCCTTCTTTGGGAGCTGCCACCTGCTCTGGCATGGGGTCCTCTGTAGGTTGCAGATGGGATTCTTCTCCACCATTGCTCTCCAAGGGCTGCAGGGGCTCAGCCTGCCACCTCACCAGGGGCTGAAGGGGCATGCTGTTCCAGCATGCCTTCCCACCTCCTTCCTCACTGACCTGAATGTCCTCATGGTTCTCTCACATCCCACTCCTCTCAAAAAGAAAAAAAGCTTGCCTAACAAATTAGTTCCCTCTTAAAGATATTATCGCAGAGGTGTTTCCATTGTTGATGACTGGCTCAGTGTTGGTTGGAGGCAGGGCCGTCTTGGAGCTGGGGAAGCTTCCCCACTGCCAAAACCCCACCAGACACAAACCCAAAACACACGCGCTTATTTTTGAAAGCAAACACAGGTCATTTTTATACATCTATACTAACACTGTGAGTGTAAACGCTTTGCTTTTAGGAGTGTCAAAGATGCATGGTTCTAGTTTCTTTCAGAAGTGACCCCTGGGGAAAAAAAGCACTACTTAGAGGTCACCAGCTGGATTCTGCACCCTTGCTCGCAACCCTCTGAGCTCTGTTGTTCAGCCAGGTCTCAACCCATCTATTTCCCTAATCAGATTTTAAATTATGGTTTTCTTGTTGGCGCATACTTTTCTTTATAGCATCAAGAAAAAGTAGCTGTAGAGTATATACAGTTTTCACATTTGCCTAACAGCTGGTCCTAAGGGAAATACTATTACGGCTGTCACAGAAGTGCCCACAAAGCAAACAGCAGCCACTATCCAAAATGGGGTTTATTGCACCCAAAGTTAGCCAGCACTCCTGACCAAACACAAGTTTGGATGTCTGCTGGGAATTAACTACTACACAACTAATTCCTAATTCTTAAGGAAAGCCAAACCAAAATGTGCACACACTCATCAAGGGGAAACCTCCCACACCAGAGCACCCATGATACCACTCAGCCAAAGGTGGGGTCTGTGTAGGGAGGCTCACTCAATCCACAGAGACCCCCCCTCAATCTATGGAAGTGTTCTTGGGCAGCATGCCCAAGGGAAAGGTCTGACTGCTAGACCTGCCACTCTGCAAAGAACCAGCTCCTCTGGCTCTTAGGCAGGACCCCAGTTATACCCCAGCTGAGGGTGCAGTGTGGTCATTCTGACTGGTTGAGGGGACAAGCCCAGACAAACTGGGCAAGCCCAGCCCCCAAGCCTATTTACTAAGGGGTCCAGACCCTGAGGTGCCAGTTAAGTACAGGAGGTGCAGCTTAATGGCTGAGGTGCCAAACTGCTTCAGCACACGTTGTTTTGTCTGGTGGGGGGGGACAGGACAGCGAGCTGCACCCGCCACAGCAACCTGTGCTGCAAACTTCATGGAGCCCAATTAAAGTCTAATGACAAAGCTGACAGAATAATTAGCAGGAGTTTCAATGGCACTATGTATTGTGAAGCTTGAACTCTCAATCCATACTATTGTATACCTCATAACCCTTATACAGTCTTAAAAAGTGTCTGCTATTAAGTGTTGTGATCTCTTCTCGGGTTTCTTTCCTACAGTAGGGGTCCTTCCCATTAATAAGCAGAAGATGGTCAGAAGTAAGGTGCAGCTATGGAAAAACAGAGGAAATCCTTAAGCTCAGTTAGCTGGTAACATCTAGATGCATTAATGGTGCTTGAAGTGGTTTTTGGGAATGTCCTGGGTTCAGTTCAGGTTAATTATCACCAGCAGCTGCTGGCCCAAGCAGCTGGGGGGGGGCACAGCCAGATAAACAACTGAGGCAGCCAATGGGGTCTTTGATACCACACTGAGTCATGTCCCTATATAAGGGGAGGGCTGGCACCAGCGTGCCTGTTTTTACTTTGCTTCAGTGTGGCTGGAACAGGTAAAGTTGGTGTCTTGGGCATGGGTAGAGCCTTCCTGGCTTCTATCACTTGCTTTCTATATAATTTTGTTAGTGCTATCATTAGCACTGTTGTTTTCTTCTCCCTTTGTGTTGTTTTATTAACCTGTGCTGATCTCAACCCATGGGGTCTCACCATTTTTTTTCTTTTTCTGAGTTCTCCTTTCCATCCCCCAGGAGCGGGGTGTGGAGGCTATGGGGGAAGTGGTGGGTGAGCAGCTGTGTGGTGTTTAGCTGCCAGCAGAGTTTAAAAAAAGTTTGCTTTTATTATTGATTTATTAAGCTGCTAATATGGCTACTTTTTAAGATGGGAACCTCCATAGACTTCCCAAGAATTATTTTTTATTATTTTAAATTTATTACAGTGTGACTATTTGCAGGGTGCCACCTGTGGAATTTGTACTTTGTCAGACTTCTAAGGGAAATACTGGGGAACTCTTACTGTCTGTATTATGGAAGTGTTTGGGAGACATAGTCACGAGTGCTTGGGTCTGCAGAGAGTAGAAAGGTGGTATTGACTCCAAGAGCTTTCTGCTGTCAGAAAAGCTGAATTTGATTTCAATGCAAAGAACAGGCTCTGCCTGTATAGCATGTATGTAATTTATGCAGTAATTGTTTATTATTGCAACTTCTGCCTGAAAGTTCAAGAACTTGCCATGTAGGCCACTTTTTTTTTTAACTTAGTGCAGCTGCAACTTGGAGTGAAGATTTTAGTTTGTGTTTAAAACAGAGCCACATGAGCCCTAAAATCTACTTAAACTGTTTGAACTGGGACAGAAGACACTTCATGAAATTTTTAACAATTTATTCTTTCAGCTGAGGTGAGGAAGCTTGTATTCCTATTTTTTTCCTTTTCAGGAAAACAGATAATTAGGTTTCATAATTCTGACATTAAACTTTGTAGAAAAAAAAAATTAAATTTTCTTTATCGAGAACAAAGAAGTAAAAGAGCTTTTGTTGTCCATATAATCCATTTTTAATTCTGATCCAAGCTGACTCAATCCAGTTACTTAAAATATTTTCCATGATCAGTTTAATTCTTGCTAGAATGCTAATTATTTTTATTTTTTTAAAGTAAACAATAGAGTACATAGAAACAAACAAAGTGCTGAGAAGAGATGCTGTAATGTCATTTCAACATCATTGATTCAGCTTTTATATGTAGTCTGGAGCACATGATTTTGTTTTATCTAAATTACGTATAACTTATTCTGGGCATTTTGGTTTTTAATTCTAGAAAACTGTCTCTGTCTTGCAGCTCACATAAATATTTGGTGGTTTTAAATAAAAAAACCCCCACTGTGTTTAGTTGTTCTTAAAAGAAATCAGACACAAAAAGTTGGACTTAAAGCTTTTTCTATGGTATAGTTGCATTTTATTACTGAGAATCATTAAAATAGGAACAAACTGCATAAGCATAGTTATATGTTTGCAGTCTGTAAAGTTTTAGATTTAAGAATCTAATTTGGAAGTCATTTGATAGAGAATTTAATGCAGTAACTCTGCCCAATAGTATATTTTATCAAATGATCAAGTTTCAGAGTGTTAAGTGGACAAATAACACTTGGAATCTGCCTAATTCTCAGTATTGTACTAAGAATGAAGGATCATTATATTCAAAATATATCCGCATAACTGCAGCATTTCTCAACCTTAAAACTGATAAAGCCTGTTTTAACACCCTAGCTGTTCTCTCTACTCCTGCATCTACTACTTGGTTCTGGGAGGCCTTGGTGGGAATCTCGTGGAAACTTCTGCAAACTCAGTTATGCAAACTCTGAAGTTCTTGCGGAGTTGGAAGATTGTTAATAAGCCTCTGCATTGCTGCGGGATTTCTGTCTAAAGAGCTTTCTTTCCACTGCATTTTTAAGGGTTCTATAAACTCTCAGAACTAGAGATGTGGGTTATTATCATGAACACTTCTCATCTAATGTCCTGTGAATTTATGACTGCAGTTTAAAGAAGATTCATTTTTAATTGATGTCTTGCAGGGAGCATTACTTTGCTAGAACACCCTTTTAATCATAGATAATTTTTTTAAACATCCTTTTTAAATACACCTGTCTGCCTGCTGCTCCTGATTTCAACTCTGATGTTACAGATGTACATCCTCCTGTGGTGAGCGCTCTTTTTTTTCTTAGATGACTTGTGCTTTGTGGGTTTCAAACAGCAATTGAAAATTTTGAAAAAAAAATTAAAAAATTAGAAATTCACCAGTTTATCTGGGAACCTGACTCACCAGCCAAACAAAATTTCCAGGCAGTGCTTTTCATCTCAGGAAGCAGAGGTGACTCATTTGGTGGGAAAGTGGCCAGGTTTCTGTGCAGAAATGCTGCAGTGCACTCAGCTCTCTGTCCTCACCCTCCTTTACCTGCTACTGCCATCTTCATGTAGCCACCAGCTGACCTGTTCTTACATCAGTGTGTGTTGGCTCATGATTCTATGAGTTGGCCTTTCTCTGAAGAAAGATACCTGAGCATCAGTCTCTAATTAAATTGCTTCTAATTTTTCCTTTAATCTAAATGCAGAAATAACCTTTCTCTTGTACTTTGTCACTGTTTAACTACAGAGTGCTATAGGGAACCTAGATCTTGTGTACATGTTACCTAGTCCACACAGGACAGTTTGCCAAGGAAAAAGGCATCAGTTAAGGAGAAAAATGTGCATTAGGTTTTCTTACTTAAAAAATAATCTTTTCTTTAGCTAGAGAAAGGGAAAAAGTGGACTAAAGCACAGTACAGACTGCTGAGGTAATGCCAGGGTCTCTGGTATCTAAACAGAGCCATGGCACTCATGCTGAAACCGTTGTTGAACACATTGCTGATTTTAGCACAAAGCTGCAGGCTAGTTTTGTACTTACTATATACACGTGCAATAGCATAGCTTGCAGGGTATACTGTAACTAGGCAAATGCAGATACAAATCAAAAGCTAAAATAATACTTGAAACCAGAATATAGTTTATTCAAGTGCCTGTATCTCTTTTGCATTATAGTACTGCAGTGACCTGGCAGGTCTGCAGTCACTGTATGAAATCTGGCACTCTGAAATGTCTGAGGCATGAAACAGGACTCCAAACTCTAGGCTAAAGTCTTTCCTGAGAGATCTAGAGAGAATAACAGCCATAGCCTTGGGTTGATGTCAATGTGGGATGCATGATGATAAAAGGAGTACATTTACACTTCACTGTGTTTGAGAGTTGGATATTGAAGACGGTCCTGGCAGTAGCACTGCTCCCCTCCATGAGGTATACCAGTGTCGACTGTTGGTCACACACTGCACTGTCAGTGCAGGGAGAAGTGGTAATGAAGGGGGAAGTAGGAAGTACCCTTCAGCGTATGCTTGAGCTCTGCCATTGGAGTTAACACTGTGCAATCAGGGCCAAAAGGATTCAGAGATGACTGCTGGGGTGCAATGGTCAGTGAACACCTTTGTAACTCTCAGTGTGACTGTGAAAGACACATACACTGCATTGATTACAGAGGCTGTTTCATGAATAGAGCTGTAGATACTCTGACACTAGACAATCTCTAATGGTCCTAAGTCTTTAGATGTAATAGTGTTGGGAAAAAAAGAGGTTGACTTCTTTTAGCAATGCTAACCCTATCAGCTAAGTAGGTGTAGTTCCCTTTCTAATAAGATGGTTTTATTAAACTTCTTTCAGGGTGAAATGCCTAGACCTACCCCTCAACCCAAGTGACTAACAGAGTATCCAGTGATACTACTGTTCATACTGTACTTAATATTTTAAGTACACCCCTTGAGGAAAACTAACACTTTGTTTTCTTCCATCAGGCTGACTTTAATGGTGCTGCAGAAGATGTAAAAAAATTGAAAACAAGACCAACTGATGAAGAACTGAAGGAACTATATGGATTCTACAAACAGGCTACTGTTGGAGATATTAATATTGGTATTCCTACCCTGCTATAGTTTACATTTACTCCCATATCTTGATGATATCAAGCAAATGTTATGTAAATCTGCATGATAATAAAAGGTATGCATTTACTTTGGCAGAATGTCCAGGAACGCTAGATTTGAAAGGCAAAGCCAAATGGGAGGCATGGAACCTGAAAAAAGGTGTTACACCAATTAAAAATATATCATGTAGTCATGTTTCTAGGCTGACAAATGAGGAAAGATAATGACTCCTACTTTTCCTTGCAGGTTTATCAAAGGAGGATGCCATGAATGCCTATATCTCTAAAGCAAAAGCAATGATAGAAAAATATGGGATATAGAATACTCAACATCATTCCTACTAATAACTAACTCTTTTCTCAAAGTTAGCTCATTAGCTGCTGAAGTGTAATACTAACTCCTTATGGTATAGTCTGACAGTAAAAGTTTTTTTAAGCATAAGTTGTTTGACTGTAAAGGTTATTTACATACCTACTCTATTTTAGAATGTATCTTATTCTAAATAAATTTGAACCTAATAAATTAAACTTTCTATAATAACTGTGAATTTTTGTGGGTATGAAGTTATATGTAGCATTCTTACAGGAGCACACAAGCAGAGAAGCTCTAAAAGTGAGGTTATGGAATGAAGTGAGAAGAGACTAGGGAAAAGATGAAGGCTTTATTTTTAAGACCCAAAACTGCCAAAGTTTATTTTGAAGAACTAAGAAAACCTGCCCCTTTTAAATGATTACAGAGGAGGAACAAAACAATGCTTAAACATAAGTGAAGAGAAGGCTTTCAAGGGAAACTTTATTGCAGCCTTTCAGTACTTAGAGGGACTATAAGAAAGATGGGGACAGTCTTTTTCACAGGGCCTATTGTAACAGGACAAGGGGTAATGTTTTTAAACTAAGGGTAAATTTAGACTAGCTATAAGGAAGATATCTTTTGTGATGAAGGTGGTGAAACACTGGCACAGGTTGCCCCAGAAAGGTGGTAGATGCCCCATCCCTGGAAACATTTGATGTCTGGTTAGATAGGGCTCTGAGCAACCTGAAGTAGCTAAAGATGTCCCTGCTTACTTTAGGGGAGGGAAATTGGACTACATGACCTTTAAAGGTCCCTTCCAACCCAAACCATTCCAATTCCATAACTGCATGCAATAGTATGGAAAGAGTGACTTGCTAGGGACTAATCTTACACCTTCTGCCATTAAAATAGAGGGAAATACTCATATACCAGCATTTTCTATACATCTTGTTATGTGTTTTATCAAGAAAGCTTCATTAGAGGGTTCCAGCAGATAAAAGTGACCGCCAGGAAGCTTGTATAAGGAAGTAGCTCCATTTGTTAGATCATGCCAGGCTGAAAAAGATATTTAAAGTACTTGAGAAATGTCAACTATTGTGGTCATTTTACATAATTATTTAAAAGGTATTTAATTATTTTAAATCCCATATCAACTGGTGTGGTTCATAGATTGAGACTGCTCTGATTTGTTTAATTTAGGAAGGAGAAAACTCTAGTAAACTCTTCATTAACTGATTTGGTACAGCAGTAAAATGCATAAGAGGAAAAACATTTAGAGCAAAGTACCTTTTAAATTATACAGTTTATCATCAGTCCCACCGAAGCAGGTAATATCACAAGAGAAGGGAATATCCCTTTCTTTCTTCTCAAAACTGTGAAAACAGAAAGTAGTATTAACTTTGCATAAGATAGCTATATTTGGTGTTTGCTTCCACATACAAAATAGCTCACTTTCTCCTCCAAAATGTGATGAACTTCAGGAATTAGATTGTGCAGGACATGAGGAGAAGGAATTACTGTAGGAATTATTGAAGGCCCCACTAGGTGGGGAAAAAAATAAGAGCTTCAACCTGCAATAAAAATTCTCATAATGAATATAAACAGATTAAATAATTTAAATTCTATTGTTTCATGTCCTTAGCAGTATCTGGTTGCTATGGCAAAAACAGATCACATAGGTTAGTGGCTTCTAACCTTGGGTCTTAAGTAAAACTGTAGGTCTACAGTGACATGTTCATGACTGTAGTAGCAGTAGTGCTTGCTGCAGGAAGCAATATAATGACCTAGGGCTTAAATACAAGAATATAAATAAAAAAGCACAAAAAAGGAGAAAACTATCTTTACTTTTGCATATGTTTTTTATAACAGAAATGAGAACAAATTAGAGAAGAAAAAAGAAAGCCTGAAATGACCACACAAGTAAACCTGTAAAATACAAATATAAATGTACCACAACTGTAAAACTTACAAAAGTGTCTGAAGAAGTCTACAGTCTTCTCTGAAAGTATGTATTGCATATTTCCTAAGGTCTTCTTTTTCTAGAAGTTCAGGATTTCCTCCTAAAATTTTCATATATGTAACAATCTCTTCATCTTCTGCATCACTTATGGGTACATTTTTCAAGAGAAGAAATGCTTCAGACTGTCAGCACCGGACAAAACAGATCAGGTGTGGTATAATATGCTTTAAGTAACATTTTCATTAAGATTTGTTTTAGTACAAAGATTCTCAGTTTCCAAAATAAAATGGCTGATTAGTTTAACATCCACAGAGACTACTTCTTGCGAAGTGATAGTAGACTTGTGTTTGCTGACGTTACAGATTGTGAGTAAACCAAGTATGCTCAAGGTCTGCAACTTCCACAGACAAATAACCATTTATTTAATTTTGTTCAAAGTTTGACTTTCACTTGACATACAATTAATAAAAATATATTTAAGAGAAAGAGAAGCCTAGCAGTTAACACAGAAGGGAAGTAGCAAATGCTGACCAAGGACAGAAAAAAGCTACTTCACCGCAGTTTTCCTGAGAAAGCCCAGCAGTAACACCAGATCCTCAGGAGGAATCGAGGGCAGATTAGAAAGCCAATGAAGAATGAGGAGTGAAAGAAAAAAATGGACAAATATACTGAGGGCTGGTGCAGATACTGAAACACTAGGTTAAGGCAGTTCTCACATGTTAGTGTGGCCTTTTAGATTTTTCTTTGATTACTTTTTAGTATTAAGAGAAAGGCCACACAGTAAATAATGCAGCCTTAGCTTAAGGAGGATGTTCTTGCTAGGCTAAGGGTAGTGGGCAGCAAATATTCTGTAATGTGAATTTCTCCATCCACCTCCAAATTAATCCCTTAAGATGACAGAACATTTTTCTGCATACATTCAGAAGCAAGGTTTGTTTTCTATTAAAGCCGCTCTGCATACCATACTATAAAATGTTATCTTCACTCTTGATAACTAATACACTGTTTTGTTTCATACAGTTAATGACTCTGAACTCACGTGGGGGGCGTGTGCTGATGATATAAAAAGGTGGATGGGCTCTAGTCCATACTTTTCCTTCAGCTGTAGTGCAATTGCAAAACTAACGTAAGATCCAAAACTGCAAAAAAAAAAACAGACGTTAAAAGCAAAGCCAGCAAAACTATAAGTAAAAACTGGAAAATTTAAACATAAATTGAATTTTAGTGCCAACTGGTTATCTTGAGCAGTAACTAAAGTCATATATGACAATTATAGTGATAGTAGTGAATTGACAGGAAGTCTATTCCTACACAGTCTAATTTTACAAATCAGATTTTCAATCTCTCTTTCTTGTAGTAGTCCCCTTAATTTGCAGGAAGAACAGTTATTTTGAATACTTGGGACTAAGTGATCTTCAAAAATCTATGTGTTTTATGAATGGTTTGTCCTCTTCATTCATACAGAGGAAACACTGACAAGTATTAACAATAAACAATTATAATTTATCAGTTAAAAAAACCCCACAACACTGCCACTTTTAGAAGATGTTGTGCCTGAATCAATAAACAACAAGAGTCTTTGAGATCAACAGCGTGGCTCAGGGTGACTTGACGAAACACCCTTGCAGAAGTGTATTTTCCTAGAGTTTTGCAAATAAAGGCAAGTAACTTATCTATTCCTAGAGTTCAAAGATAAAGCTCCTTCACCTGAAAATGTAGATCTTTTTACCTGTGACCAAACATTGCAAATGGTTTTTCTTGAAAATATTCTAGCAAAACACTTGTCACTTCATCAGCTACGGTTTTTATGTCTTTCTCTAAAGGTTCCTTAGCATGAAGTTCTCTTTCAGGAAGCCTTACAGAGGACACTGCAAAAGAGGTGAAGGAAGGGAGGGAAAAGAATTATAGTTATTTCTAATAGAAACAATAATTTTAATTACATTTTTTAGTCTATTCTGCAGAATAGACAGATTATTTAAATTAATTCTTTTTACAGTATATTTGCTATTGCTATTACAGTCTTTTAATCCTGCGAGAGATTAGGTTGACATTCCTTCCTTTACTCAAATGTTGCCCCTCCAATTGATCAGATTGATAAATGCCTTGGTTCAGAGCTCCACATGGTCTTATCTCAGCTGAGAGTTCAAAGAAACTTTATTATATTAGTATAAATAACCACAATGCATGAATTTCAGTAATTGTAAGTTTGAGAGTTATGTAAAATATATCCTTTCAAGGGCAGCATTAGAAAGTTAAACTATTTGAATCCTACAGTCCCTGTTTTTAATTTGCAGGCTCTTACATATAAATTGATAGCAAGCTATATTTATATAGAAGGACATATTCCATGCTTTTATTATATTTCTTTTCAAACCGAGGGTTTTTCTCTCACTTTTTAGAGAAAGTAAGAAATGAATAGAGCAGAAAAAAAATTGATTTTTTAAAAAACTTGACATCACACGTACTGCCAAACTCATATTAAAGCAATGGGTCACATGCAAAGTATTGTAGAAGAGACAGATTAAACCACTAATACCATAGATAGCAGTACAGAAATGTTTGCATCTTCTATATGTCCTTTCCACACAAAACACTTCTGAAAGAGTGTGCTGCACCCTGATGTCATTCATCTGTGCCTGCAGTTATTCCTAGGCTATCTCCTTAGGAACTTCACTGGAAAAGGGGGCAAAAGGTGGTGGTGGTTTTGTGTGGGGGTTGGTTTTTTTTTGGTTTTTTTTTTTTTTTTTAAATTCAAAGGGAAAATTTT